>OX459102.1:3337171-3402332 GCA_949775045.1 Metridium senile | reverse complement strand
TTAGTAATATCTGACAATATTAGAGCAATCTGATAAATGCGCAAGATTTTATTTAGAAAAAACTACAAAATCCTACCCAGAATGCAATATGGCCTATAGGGTGATCTGAAAATGTGTCAAAAAGATCGGGGTTTTCGGCACAAAATTTTCGCCGAGACCCTGTTAGTAATGTTTGACAATATCAGAGCATTCTGATAAATGCGCAAGATTTTATTTAGAAAAAACTACAAAATCCTACCCAGAATGCAATATGGCTTATAGGGTGATCTGAAAATGTGTCAAAAAGATCGGGGTTTTCGGCACAAAATTTTCGCCTATACCCTGTTAGTAATGTCTGACAATATCAGAGCATTTTGATAAATGCGCAAGATTTTATTTAGAAAAAACTACAAAATCCTACCCAGAATGCAATATGGCCTATAGGGTGATCTGAAAATGTGTCAAAAAGATCGGGGTTTTCGGCACAAAAAATTCGCCTATACCCTGTTAGTAATGTCTGACAATATCAGAGCATTTTGATAAATGCGCAAGATTTTATTTAGAAAAAACTACAAAATCCTACCCAGAATGCAATATGGCCTATAGGGTGATCTGAAAATGTGTCAAAAAGATCGGGGTTTTCGGCACAAAATTTTCGCCTAGACCCTGTTAGTAATGTCTGACAATATCAGAGCATTCTGATAAATGCGCAAGATTTTATTTAGAAAAAACTACAAAATCCTACCCAGAATGCAATATGGGCTTTAGGGTGATCTGAAAATGTGTCAAAAAGATCGGGTTTTCGGCACAAAATTTTCGCCTAGACCCTGTTAGTAATGTCTGACAATATTAGAGCATTCTGATAAATGCGCAAGATTTTATTTAGAAAAAACTACAAAATCCTACCCAGAATGCAATATGGCCTATAGGGTGATCTGAAAATGTGTCAAAAAGATCGGGTTTTCGGCACAAAATTTTCGCCTAGACCCTGTTAGTAATGTCTGACAATATTAGAGCATTCTGATAAATGCGCAAGATTTTATTTAGAAAAAACTACAAAATGCTACCCAGAATGCAATATGGCCTATAGGGTGATCTGAAAATGTGTCAAAAAGATCGGGTTTTCGGCACAAAATTTTCGCCTAGACCCTGTTAGTAATGTCTGACAATATTAGAGCATTCTGATAAATGCGCAAGATTTTATTTAGAAAAAACTACAAAATCCTACCCAGAATGCAATATGGCCTATAGGGTGATCTGAAAATGTGTCAAAAAGATCGGGTTTTCGGCACAAAATTTTCGCCTAGACCCTGTTAGTAATGTCTGACAATATTAGAGCAATCTGATAAATGCGCAAGATTTTATTTAGAAAAAACTACAAAATCCTACCCAGAATGCAATATGGCCTATAGGGTGATCTGAAAATGTGTCAAAAAAATCGGGGTTTTCGGCACAAAAAATTCGCCTAGACCCTGTTAGTAATGTCTGACAATATCAGAGCATTCTGATAAATGCGCAAGATTTTATTTAGAAAAAACTACAAAATCCTACCCAGAATGCAATATGGCCTATAGGGTGATCTGAAAATGTGTCAAAAAGATCGGGGTTTTCGGCACAAAATTTTCGCCTAGACCCTGTTAGTAATGTTTGACAATATCAGAGCATTCTGATAAATGCGCAAGATTTTATTTAGAAAAAACTACAAAATGCTACCCAGAATGCAATATGGCCTATAGGGTGATCTGAAAATGTGTCAAAAAGATCGGGGTTTTCGGCACAAAATTTTCGCCGAGACCCTGTTAGTAATGTTTGACAATATCAGAGCATTCTGATAAATGCGCAAGATTTTATTTAGAAAAAACTACAAAATCCTACCCAGAATGCAATATGGCTTATAGGGTGATCTGAAAATGTGTCAAAAAGATCGGGGTTTTCGGCACAAAATTTTCGCCTATACCCTGTTAGTAATGTCTGACAATATCAGAGCATTTTGATAAATGCGCAAGATTTTATTTAGAAAAAACTACAAAATCCTACCCAGAATGCAATATGGCCTATAGGGTGATCTGAAAATGTGTCAAAAAGATCGGGGTTTTCGGCACAAAAAATTCGCCTATACCCTGTTAGTAATGTCTGACAATATCAGAGCATTTTGATAAATGCGCAAGATTTTATTTAGAAAAAACTACAAAATGCTACC
This sequence comes from Metridium senile, assembly GCA_949775045.1. Classification (NCBI taxonomy): domain Eukaryota; kingdom Metazoa; phylum Cnidaria; class Anthozoa; order Actiniaria; family Metridiidae; genus Metridium; species Metridium senile. The sequence continues at coordinate 3,400,153 of OX459102.1, read as the reverse complement.
CAGAATGCAATATGGCCTATAGGGTGATCTGAAAAAGTGTCAAAAAGATCGGGTTTTCGGCACAAAATTTTCGCCTAGACCCTGTTAGTAATGTCTGACAATATTAGAGCAATCTGATAAATGCGCAAGATTTTATTTAGAAAAAACTACAAAATCCTACCCAGAATGCAATATGGCCTATAGGGTGATCTGAAAATGTGTCAAAAAGATCGGGGTTTTCGGCACAAAATTTTCGCCGAGACCCTGTTAGTAATGTTTGACAATATCAGAGCATTCTGATAAATGCACAAGATTTTATTTAGAAAAAACTACAAAATCCTACCCAGAATGCAATATGGCTTATAGGGTGATCTGAAAATGTGTCAAAAAGATCGGGGTTTTCGGCACAAAATTTTCGCCTATACCCTGTTAGTAATGTCTGACAATATCAGAGCATTTTGATAAATGCGCAAGATTTTATTTAGAAAAAACTACAAAATCCTACCCAGAATGCAATATGGCCTATAGGGTGATCTGAAAATGTGTGAAAAAGATCGGGGTTTTCGGCACAAAAAATTCGCCTATACCCTGTTAGTAATGTCTGACAATATCAGAGCATTTTGATAAATGCGCAAGATTTTATTTAGAAAAAACTACAAAATCCTACCCAGAATGCAATATGGCCTATAGGGTGATCTGAAAATGTGTCAAAAAGATCGGGGTTTTCGGCACAAAATTTTCGCTGAGACCCTCTTAGTAATGTCTGACAATATCAGAGCATTTTGATAAATGCGCAAGATTTTATTTAGAAAAAACTACAAAATCCTACCCAGAATGCAATATGGCCTATAGGGTGATCTGAAAATGTGTCAAAAAGATCGGGGTTTTCGGCACAAAAAATTCGCCTATACCCTGTTAATAATGTCTGACAATATCAGAGCATTTTGATAAATGCGCAAGATTTTATTTAGAAAAAACTACAAAATCCTACCCAGAATGCAATATGGCCTATAGGGTGATCTGAAAATGTGTCAAAAAGATCGGGGTTTTCAGCACCAAATGTTCGCCTATACCCTGTTAGTAATGCCTGACAATATCAGAGCATTCTGATAAATGCGCAAGATTTTATTTAGAAAAAACTACAAAATCCTACCCAGAATGCAATATAGCCTATAGGGTGATCTGAAAATGTGTCAAAAAGATCGGGGTTTTCGGCACAAAATTTTCGCCTAGACCCTGTTAGTAATGTCTGACAATATCAGAGCATTCTGATAAATGCGCAAGATTTTATTTAGAAAAAACTACAAAATCCTACCCAGAATGCAATATGGCTTATAGGGTGATCTGAAAATGTGTCAAAAAGATCGGGGTTTTCGGCACAAAATTTTCGCCTAGACCCTGTTAGTAATGTCTGACAATATCAGAGCATTCTGATAAATGCGCAAGATTTTATTTAGAAAAAACTACAAAATCCTACCCAGAATGCAATATGGCTTATAGGGTGATCTGAAAATGTGTCAAAAAGATCGGGGTTTTCGGCACAAAATTTTCGCCTATACCCTGTTAGTAATGTTTGACAATATCAGAGCATTCTGATAAATGCGCAAGATTTTATTTAGAAAAAACTACAAAATCCTACCCAGAATGCAATATGGCTTATAGGGTGATCTGAAAATGTGTCAAAAAGATCGGGGTTTTCGGCACAAAATTTTCGCCTATACCCTGTTAGTAATGTCTGACAATATCAGAGCATTTTGATAAATGCGCAAGATTTTATTTAGAAAAAACTACAAAATCCTACCCAGAATGCAATATGGCCTATAGGGTGATCTGAAAATGTGTGAAAAAGATCGGGGTTTTCGGCACAAAAAATTCGCCTATACCCTGTTAGTAATGTCTGACAATATCAGAGCATTTTGATAAATGCGCAAGATTTTATTTAGAAAAAACTACAAAATCCTACCCAGAATGCAATATGGCCTATAGGGTGATCTGAAAATGTGTCAAAAAGATCGGGGTTTTCGGCACAAAATTTTCGCCGAGACCCTCTTAGTAATGTCTGACAATATCAGAGCATTTTGATAAATGCGCAAGATTTTATTTAGAAAAAACTACAAAATCCTACCCAGAATGCAATATGGCCTATAGGGTGATCTGAAAATGTGTCAAAAAGATCGGGGTTTTCGGCACAAAAAATTCGCCTATACCCTGTTAATAATGTCTGACAATATCAGAGCATTTTGATAAATGCGCAAGATTTTATTTAGAAAAAACTACAAAATCCTACCCAGAATGCAATATGGCCTATAGGGTGATCTGAAAATGTGTCAAAAAGATCGGGGTTTTCAGCACCAAATGTTCGCCTATACCCTGTTAGTAATGCCTGACAATATCAGAGCATTCTGATAAATGCGCAAGATTTTATTTAGAAAAAACTACAAAATCCTACCCAGAATGCAATATAGCCTATAGGGTGATCTGAAAATGTGTCAAAAAGATCGGGGTTTTCGGCACAAAATTTTCGCCTAGACCCTGTTAGTAATGTCTGACAATATCAGAGCATTCTGATAAATGCGCAAGATTTTATTTAGAAAAAACTACAAAATCCTACCCAGAATGCAATATGGCTTATAGGGTGATCTGAAAATGTGTCAAAAAGATCGGGGTTTTCGACACAAAATTTTCGCCTATACCCTGTTAGTAATGTTTGACAATATCAGAGCATTCTGATAAATGCGCAAGATTTTATTTAGAAAAAACTACAAAATCCTACCCAGAATGCAATATGGCTTATAGGGTGATCTGAAAATGTGTCAAAAAGATCGGGGTTTTCGGCACAAAATTTTCGCCTATACCCTGTTAGTAATGTCTGACAATATCAGAGCATTGTGATAAATGCGCAAGATTTTATTTAGAAAAAACTACAAAATCCTACCCAGAATGCAATATGGCCTATAGGGTGATCTGAAAATGTGTGAAAAAGATCGGGGTTTTCGGCACAAAAAATTCGCCTATACCCTGTTAGTAATGTCTGACAATATCAGAGCATTTTGATAAATGCGCAAGATTTTATTTAGAAAAAACTACAAAATCCTACCCAGAATGCAATATGGCCTATAGGGTGATCTGAAAATGTGTGAAAAAGATCGGGGTTTTCGGCACAAAAAATTCGCCTATACCCTGTTAGTAATGTCTGACAATATCAGAGCATTTTGATAAATGCGCAAGATTTTATTTAGAAAAAACTACAAAATCCCACCCAGAATGCAATATGGCCTATAGGGTGATCTGAAAATGTGTCAAAAAGATCGGGGTTTTCGGCACAAAAAATTCGCCTATACCCTGTTAATAATGTCTGACAATATCAGAGCATTTTGATAAATGCGCAAGATTTTATTTAGAAAAAACTACAAAATCCTACCCAGAATGCAATATGGCCTATAGGGTGATCTGAAAATGTGTCAAAAAGATCGGGGTTTTCAGCACCAAATGTTCGCCTATACCCTGTTAGTAATGCCTGACAATATCAGAGCATTCTGATAAATGCGCAAGATTTTATTTAGAAAAAACTACAAAATCCTACCCAGAATGCAATATAGCCTATAGGGTGATCTGAAAATGTGTCAAAAAGATCGGGGTTTTCGGCACAAAATTTTCGCCTAGACCCTGTTAGTAATGTCTGACAATATCAGAGCATTCTGATAAATGCGCAAGATTTTATTTAGAAAAAACTACAAAATCCTACCCAGAATGCAATATGGCTTATAGGGTGATCTGAAAATGTGTCAAAAAGATCGGGGTTTTCGACACAAAATTTTCGCCTATACCCTGTTAGTAATGTTTGACAATATCAGAGCATTCTGATAAATGCGCAAGATTTTATTTAGAAAAAACTACAAAATCCTACCCAGAATGCAATATGGCTTATAGGGTGATCTGAAAATGTGTCAAAAAGATCGGGGTTTTCGGCACAAAATTTTCGCCTATACCCTGTTAGTAATGTCTGACAATATCAGAGCATTGTGATAAATGCGCAAGATTTTATTTAGAAAAAACTACAAAATCCTACCCAGAATGCAATATGGCCTATAGGGTGATCTGAAAATGTGTGAAAAAGATCGGGGTTTTCGGCACAAAAAATTCGCCTATACCCTGTTAGTAATGTCTGACAATATCAGAGCATTTTGATAAATGCGCAAGATTTTATTTAGAAAAAACTACAAAATCCTACCCAGAATGCAATATGGCCTATAGGGTGATCTGAAAATGTGTGAAAAAGATCGGGGTTTTCGGCACAAAAAATTCGCCTATACCCTGTTAGTAATGTCTGACAATATCAGAGCATTTTGATAAATGCGCAAGATTTTATTTAGAAAAAACTACAAAATCCCACCCAGAATGCAATATGGCCTATAGGGTGATCTGAAAATGTGTCAAAAAGATCGGGGTTTTCGGCACAAAATTTTCAACGAGACCCTCTTAGTAATGTCTGACAATATCAGAGCATTTTGATAAATGCGCAAGATTTTATTTAGAAAAAACTACAAAATCCTACCCAGAATGCAATATGGCCTATAGGGTGATCTGAAAATGTGTGAAAAAGATCGGGGTTTTCGGCACAAAAAATTCGCCTATACCCTGTTAGTAATGTCTGACAATATCAGAGCATTTTGATAAATGCGCAAGATTTTATTTAGAAAAAACTACAAAATCCCACCCAGAATGCAATATGGCCTATAGGGTGATCTGAAAATGTGTCAAAAAGATCGGGGTTTTCGGCACAAAATTTTCGCCGAGACCCTCTTAGTAATGTCTGACAATATCAGAGCATTTTGATAAATGCGCAAGATTTTATTTAGAAAAAACTACAAAATCCTACCCAGAATGCAATATGGCCTATAGGGTGATCTGAAAATGTGTCAAAAAGATCGGGGTTTTCGGCACAAAAAATTCGCCTATACCCTGTTAGTAATGTCTGACAATATCAGAGCATTTTGATAAATGCGCAAGATTTTATTTAGAAAAAACTACAAAATCCTACCCAGAATGCAATATGGCCTATAGGGTGATCTGAAAATGTGTCAAAAAGATCGGGGTTTTCGGCACAAAAAATTCGCCTATACCCTGTTAGTAATGTCTGACAATATCAGAGCATTTTGATAAATGCGCAAGATTTTATTTAGAAAAAACTACAAAATCCTACCCAGAATGCAATATGGCCTATAGGGTGATCTGAAAATGTGTCAAAAAGATCGGGGTTTTCAGCACCAAATGTTCGCCTATACCCTGTTAGTAATGCCTGACAATATCAGAGCATTCTGATAAATGCGCAAGATTTTATTTAGAAAAAACTACAAAATCCTACCCAGAATGCAATATGGCCTATAGGCTGATTTGAAAATGTGTCAAAAAGATCGGCGTTTTCGGCACAAAATTTTCGCCTAGACCCTGTTAGTAATGTCTGACAATATCAGAGCATTCTGATAAATGCGCAAGATTTTATTTAGAAAAAACTACAAAATGCTACCCAGAATGCAATATGGCCTATAGGGTGATCTGAAAATGTGTCAAAAAGATCGAGTTTTCGGCACAAAATTTTCGCCTAGACCCTGTTAGTAATGTCTGACAATATTAGAGCAATCTGATAAATGCGCAAGATTTTATTTAGAAAAAACTACAAAATCCTACCCAGAATGCAATATGGCCTATAGGGTGATCTGAAAATGTGTCAAAAAGATCGGGGTTTTCGGCACAAAATTTTCGCCTAGACCCTGTTAGTAATGTTTGACAATATCAGAGCATTCTGATAAATGCGCAAGATTTTATTTAGAAAAAACTACAAAATCCTACCCAGAATGCAATATGGCCTATAGGGTGATCTGAAAATGTGTCAAAAAGATCGGGGTTTTCGGCACAAAATTTTCGCCTATACCCTGTTAGTAATGTCTGACAATATCAGAGCATTTTGATAAATGCGCAAGATTTTATTTAGAAAAAACTACAAAATCCTACCCAGAATGCAATATGGCCTATAGGGTGATCTGAAAATGTGTCAAAAAGATCGGGGTTTTCGGCACAAAAAATTCGCCTATACCCTGTTAGTAATGTCTGACAATATCAGAGCATTTTGATAAATGCGCAAGATTTTATTTAGAAAAAACTACAAAATCCTACCCAGAATGCAATATGGCCTATAGGGTGATCTGAAAATGTGTCAAAAAGATCGGGGTTTTCGGCACCAAATGTTCGCCTATACCCTGTTAGTAATGTCTGACAATATCAGAGCATTTTGATAAATGCGCAAGATTTTATTTAGAAAAAACTACAAAATCCTACCCAGAATGCAATATGGCCTATAGGGTGATCTGAAAATGTGTCAAAAAGATCGGGGTTTTCATCACCAAATGTTCGCCTAGACCCTGTTAGTAATGTCTGACAATATCAGACCATTCTGATAAATGCGCAAGATTTTATTTAGAAAAAACTACAAAATCCTACCCAGAATGCAATATGGCCTATAGGGTGATCTGAAAATGTGTCAAAAAGATCGGGGTTTTCGGCACAAAATTTTCGCCGAGACCCTGTTAGTAATGTCTGACAATATCAGAGCATTCTGATAAATGCGCAAGATTTTATTTAGAAAAAACTACAAAATGCTACCCAGAATGCAATATGGCCTATAGGGTGATCTGAAAATGTGTCAAAAAGATCGGGTTTTCGGCACAAAATTTTCGCCTAGACCCTGTTAGTAATGTCTGACAATATTAGAGCAATCTGATAAATGCGCAAGATTTTATTTAGAAAAAACTACAAAATCCTACCCAGAATGCAATATGGCCTATAGGGTGATCTGAAAATGTGTCAAAAAGATCGGGGTTTTCGGCACAAAATTTTCGCCGAGACCCTGTTAGTAATGTTTGACAATATCAGAGCATTCTGATAAATGCGCAAGATTTTATTTAGAAAAAACTACAAAATCCTACCCAGAATGCAATATGGCCTATAGGGTGATCTGAAAATGTGTCAAAAAGATCGGGGTTTTCGGCACAAAAAATTCGCCTATACCCTGTTAGTAATGTCTGACAATATCAGAGCATTTTGATAAATGCGCAAGATTTTATTTAGAAAAAACTACAAAATCCTACCCAGAATGCAATATGGCCTATAGGGTGATCTGAAAATGTGTCAAAAAGATCGGGGTTTTCGGCACAAAATTTTCGCCGAGACCCTCTTAGTAATGTCTGACAATATCAGAGCATTTTGATAAATGCGCAAGATTTTATTTAGAAAAAACTACAAAATCCTACCCAGAATGCAATATGGCCTATAGGGTGATCTGAAAATGTGTCAAAAAGATCGGGGTTTTCGGCACAAAAAATTCGCCTATACCCTGTTAGTAATGTCTGACAATATCAGAGCATTTTGATAAATGCGCAAGATTTTATTTAGAAAAAACTACAAAATCCTACCCAGAATGCAATATGGCCTATAGGGTGATCTGAAAATGTGTCAAAAAGATCGGGGTTTTCAGCACCAAATGTTCGCCTATACCCTGTTAGTAATGCCTGACAATATCACAGCATTCTGATAAATGCGCAAGATTTTATTTAGAAAAAACTACAAAATCCTACCCAGAATGCAATATGGCCTATAGGGTGATCTGAAAATGTGTCAAAAAGATCGGGGTTTTCGGCACAAAAAATTCGCCTATACCCTGTTAGTAATGTCTGACAATATCAGAGCATTTTGATAAATGCGCAAGATTTTATTTAGAAAAAACTACAAAATCCTACCCAGAATGCAATATGGCCTATAGGGTGATCTGAAAATGTGTCAAAAAGATCGGGGTTTTCAGCACCAAATGTTCGCCTATACCCTGTTAGTAATGCCTGACAATATCACAGCATTCTGATAAATGCGCAAGATTTTATTTAGAAAAAACTACAAAATCCTACCCAGAATGCAATATGGCCTATAGGGTGATCTGAAAATGTGTCAAAAAGATCGGGGTTTTCGGCACAAAATTTTCGCCTAGACCCTGTTAGTAATGTCTGACAATATCAGAGCATTCTGATAAATGCGCAAGATTTTATTTAGAAAAAACTACAAAATCCTACCCAGAATGCAATATGGCTTATAGGGTGATCTGAAAATGTGTCAAAAAGATCGGGGTTTTCGACACAAAATTTTCGCCTATACCCTGTTAGTAATGTTTGACAATATCAGAGCATTCTGATAAATGCGCAAGATTTTATTTAGAAAAAACTACAAAATCCTACCCAGAATGCAATATGGCTTATAGGGTGATCTGAAAATGTGTCAAAAAGATCGGGGTTTTCGGCACAAAATTTTCGCCTATACCCTGTTAGTAATGTCTGACAATATCAGAGCATTCTGATAAATGCGCAAGATTTTATTTAGAAAAAACTACAAAATGCTACCCAGAATGCAATATGGCCTATAGGGTGATCTGAAAATGTGTCAAAAAGATCGGGTTTTCGGCACAAAATTTTCGCCTAGACCCTGTTAGTAATGTCTGACAATATTAGAGCAATCTGATAAATGCGCAAGATTTTATTTAGAAAAAACTACAAAATCCTACCCAGAATGCAATATGGCCTATAGGGTGATCTGAAAATGTGTCAAAAAGATCGGGGTTTTCGGCACAAAATTTTCGCCGAGACCCTGTTAGTAATGTTTGACAATATCAGAGCATTCTGATAAATGCGCAAGATTTTATTTAGAAAAAACTACAAAATCCTACCCAGAATGCAATATGGCCTATAGGGTGATCTGAAAATGTGTGAAAAAGATCGGGGTTTTCGGCACAAAAAATTCGCCTATACCCTGTTAGTAATGTCTGACAATATCAGAGCATTTTGATAAATGCGCAAGATTTTATTTAGAAAAAACTACAAAATCCTACCCAGAATGCAATATGGCCTATAGGGTGATCTGAAAATGTGTCAAAAAGATCGGGGTTTTCGGCACCAAATTTTCGCCTAGACCCTGTTAGTAATGTCTGACAATATCAGAGCATTCTGATAAATGCGCAAGATTTTATTTAGAAAAAACTACAAAATCCTACCCAGAATGCAATATGGCCTATAGGGTGATCTGAAAATGTGTCAAAAAGATCGGGGTTTTCGGCACAAAAAATTCGCCTATACCCTGTTAGTAATGTCTGACAATATCAGAGCATTTTGATAAATGCGCAAGATTTTATTTAGAAAAAACTACAAAATCCTACCCAGAATGCAATATGGCCTATAGGGTGATCTGAAAATGTGTCAAAAAGATCGGGGTTTTCAGCACCAAATGTTCGCCTATACCCTGTTAGTAATGCCTGACAATATCACAGCATTCTGATAAATGCGCAAGATTTTATTTAGAAAAAACTACAAAATCCTACCCAGAATGCAATATGGCCTATAGGGTGATCTGAAAATGTGTCAAAAAGATCGGGGTTTTCGGCACAAAATTTTCGCCTAGACCCTGTTAGTAATGTCTGACAATATCAGAGCATTCTGATAAATGCGCAAGATTTTATTTAGAAAAAACTACAAAATCCTACCCAGAATGCAATATGGCTTATAGGGTGATCTGAAAATGTGTCAAAAAGATCGGGGTTTTCGACACAAAATTTTCGCCTATACCCTGTTAGTAATGTTTGACAATATCAGAGCATTCTGATAAATGCGCAAGATTTTATTTAGAAAAAACTACAAAATCCTACCCAGAATGCAATATGGCTTATAGGGTGATCTGAAAATGTGTCAAAAAGATCGGGGTTTTCGGCACAAAATTTTCGCCTATACCCTGTTAGTAATGTCTGACAATATCAGAGCATTTTGATAAATGCGCAAGATTTTATTTAGAAAAAACTACAAAATCCTACCCAGAATGCAATATGGCCTATAGGGTGATCTGAAAATGTGTGAAAAAGATCGGGGTTTTCGGCACAAAAAATTCGCCTATACCCTGTTAGTAATGTCTGACAATATCAGAGCATTTTGATAAATGCGCAAGATTTTATTTAGAAAAAACTACAAAATCCTACCCAGAATGCAATATGGCCTATAGGGTGATCTGAAAATGTGTCAAAAAGATCGGGGTTTTCGGCACAAAATTTTCGCCTAGACCCTGTTAGTAATGTCTGACAATATCAGAGCATTCTGATAAATGCGCAAGATTTTATTTAGAAAAAACTACAAAATCCTACCCAGAATGCAATATGGCCTATAGGGTGATCTGAAAATGTGTCAAAAAGATCGGGGTTTTCGGCACAAAAAATTCTCCTCTACCCTGTTAGTAATGTTTGACAATATCAGAGCATTTTGATAAATGCGCAAGATTTTATTTAGAAAAAACTACAAAATGCTACCCAGAATGCAATATGGCCTATAGGGTGATCTGAAAATGTGTCAAAAAGATCGGGTTTTCGGCACAAAATTTTCGCCTAGACCCTGTTAGTAATGTCTGACAATATTAGAGCAATCTGATAAATGCGCAAGATTTTATTTAGAAAAAACTACAAAATCCTACCCAGAATGCAATATGGCCTATAGGGTGATCTGAAAATGTGTCAAAAAGATCGGGGTTTTCGGCACAAAATTTTCGCCGAGACCCTGTTAGTAATGTCTGACAATATCAGAGCATTCTGATAAATGCGCAAGATTTTATTTAGAAAAAACTACAAAATGCTACCCAGAATGCAATATGGCCTATAGGGTGATCTGAAAATGTGTCAAAAAGATCGGGTTTTCGGCACAAAATTTTCGCCTAGACCCTGTTAGTAATGTCTGACAATATCAGAGCATTTTGATAAATGCGCAAGATTTTATTTAGAAAAAACTACAAAATCCTACCCAGAATGCAATATGGCCTATAGGGTGATCTGAAAATGTGTCAAAAAGATCGGGTTTTCGGCACAAAATTTTCGCCGAGACCCTGTTAGTAATGTCTGACAATATCAGAGCATTCTGATAAATGCGCAAGATTTTATTTAGAAAAAACTACAAAATGCTACCCAGAATGCAATATGGCCTATAGGGTGATCTGAAAATGTGTCAAAAAGATCGGGTTTTCGGCACAAAATTTTCGCCTAGACCCTGTTAGTAATGTCTGACAATATTAGAGCAATCTGATAAATGCGCAAGATTTTATTTAGAAAAAACTACAAAATCCTACCCAGAATGCAATATGGCTTATAGGGTGATCTGAAAATGTGTCAAAAAGATCGGGGTTTTCGGCACAAAATTTTCGCCTATACCCTGTTAGTAATGTCTGACAATATCAGAGCATTTTGATAAATGCGCAAGATTTTATTTAGAAAAAACTACAAAATCCTACCCAGAATGCAATATGGCCTATAGGGTGATCTGAAAATGTGTCAAAAAGATCGGGGTTTTCGGCACAAAAAATTCGCCTATACCCTGTTAGTAATGTCTGACAATATCAGAGCATTTTGATAAATGCGCAAGATTTTATTTAGAAAAAACTACAAAATCCTACCCAGAATGCAATATGGCCTATAGGGTGATCTGAAAATGTGTCAAAAAAAAAGATCCGGGTTTTCGGCACAAAATTTTCGCCTAGACCCTGTTAGTAATGTCTGACAATATCAGAGCATTCTGATAAATGCGCAAGATTTTATTTAGAAAAAACTACAAAATCCTACCCAGAATGCAATATGGCCTATAGGGTGATCTGAAAATGTGTCAAAAAGATCGCGGTTTTCGGCACAAAATTTTCGCCTATACCCTGTTAGTAATGTCTGACAATATCAGAGCATTCTTGTAAATGTGCAAGATTTTATTTAGAAAAAACTACAAAATCCTATCCAGAATGCAATATGGCCTATAGGGTGATCTGAAAATGTGTCAAAAAGATCGGGGTTTTCGGCACAAAATTTTCGCCTATACCCTGTTAGTAATGTCTGAGAATATTAGAGCATTCTGATAAATGCGCAAGATTTTATTTAGAAAAAACTACAAAATCCTACCCAGAATGCAATATGGCCTATAGGGTGATCTGAATATGTGTCAAAAAGATCGGGGTTTTCGGCACAAAATTTTCGCCTAGACCCTGTTAGTAATGTCTGATAATATCAGAGCATTCTTGTAAATGTGCAAGATTTTATTTAGAAAAAACTACAAAATCCTATCCAGAATGCAATATGGCCTATAGGGTGATCTGAAAATGTGTCAAAAAGATCGGGGTTTTCGGCACAAAATTTTCGCCTAGACCCTGTTAGTAATGTCTGACAATATCAGAGCATTCTGATAAATGCGCAAGATTTTATTTAGAAAAAACTACAAAATCCTACCCAGAATGCAATATGGCCTATAGAGTGATCTGAAAATGTGTCAAAAAGATCGGGGTTTTCAGCACCAAATGTTCGCCTAGACCCTGTTAGTAATGTCTGAGAATATCAGAGCATTCTGATAAATGCGCAAGATTTTATTTAGAAAAAACTACAAAATCCTACCCAGAATGCAATATGGCCTATAGGGTGATCTGAAAATGTGTCAAAAAGATCGGGGTTTTCGGCACAAAATTTTCGCCTAGACCCTGTTAGTAATGTCTGACAATATCAGAGCATTCTGATAAATGCGCAAGATTTTATTTAGAAAAAACTACAAAATCCTACCCAGAATGCAATATGGCCTATAGGGTGATCTGAAAATGTGTCAAAAAGATCGGGGTTTTCGGCACAAAATTTTCGCCTAGACCCTGTTAGTAATGTCTGAGAATATTAGAGCATTCTGATAAATGCGCAAGATTTTATTTAGAAAAAACTACAAAATCCTACCCAGAATGCAATATGGCCTATAGGGTGATCTGAAAATGTGTCAAAAAGATCGGGGTTTTCGGCACAAAATTTTCGCCTAGACCCTGTTAGTAATGTCTGAGAATATCAGAGCATTCTGATAAATGCGCAAGATTTTATTTAGAAAAAACTACAAAATCCTACCCAGAATGCAATATGGCCTATAAGGTGATCTGAAAATGTGTCAAAAAGATCGGGGTTTTCGGCACAAAATTTTCGCCTAGACCCTGTTAGTAATGTCTGACAATATCAGAGCATTCTGATAAATGCGCAAGATTTTATTTAGAAAAAACTACAAAATCCTACCCAGAATGCAATATGGCCTATAGGGTGATCTGAAAATGTGTCAAAAAGATCGGGGTTTTCGGCACAAAATTTTCGCCTAGACCCTGTTAGTAATGTCTGATAATATCAGAGCATTCTTGTAAATGTGCAAGATTTTATTTAGAAAAAACTACAAAATCCTATCCAGAATGCAATATGGCCTATAGGGTGATCTGAAAATGTGTCAAAAAGATCGGGGTTTTCGGCACAAAATTTTCGCCTAGACCCTGTTAGTAATGTCTGATAATATCAGAGCATTCTTGTAAATGTGCAAGATTTTATTTAGAAAAAACTACAAAATCCTATCCAGAATGCAATATGGCCTATAGGGTGATCTGAAAATGTGTCAAAAAGATCGGGGTTTTCGGCACAAAATTTTCGCCTAGACCCTGTTAGTAATGTCTGACAATATCAGAGCATTCTGATAAATGCGCAAGATTTTATTTAGAAAAAACTACAAAATCCTACCCAGAATGCAATATGGCCTATAGAGTGATCTGAAAATGTGTCAAAAAGATCGGGGTTTTCAGCACCAAATGTTCGCCTAGACCCTGTTAGTAATGTCTGAGAATATCAGAGCATTCTGATAAATGCGCAAGATTTTATTTAGAAAAAACTACAAAATCCTACCCAGAATGCAATATGGCCTATAGGGTGATCTGAAAATGTGTCAAAAAGATCGGGGTTTTCGGCACAAAATTTTCGCCTAGACCCTGTTAGTAATGTCTGAGAATATCAGAGCATTCTGATAAATGCGCAAGATTTTATTTAGAAAAAACTACAAAATCCTACCCAGAATGCAATATGGCCTATAGGGTGATCTGAAAATGTGTCAAAAAGATCGGGGTTTTCGGCACAAAATTTTCGCCTAGACCCTGATAGTAATGTCTGAGAATATTAGAGCATTCTGATAAATGCGCAAGATTTTATTTAGAAAAAACTACAAAATCCTACCCAGAATGCAATATGGCCTATAGGGTGATCTGAAAATGTGTCAAAAAGATCGTGGTTTTCGGCACAAAATTTTCGCCTAGACCCTGTTAGTAATGTCTGACAATATCAGAGCATTCTTGTAAATGTGCAAGATTTTATTTAGAAAAAACTACAAAATCCTATCCAGAATGCAATATGGCCTATAGGGTGATCTGAAAATGTGTCAAAAAGATCGGGGTTTTCGGCACAAAATTTTCGCCTAGACCCTGTTAGTAATGTCTGACAATATCAGAGCATTCTGATAAAGGTGCAAGATTTTATTTAGAAAAAACTACAAAATCCTACCCAGAATGCAATATGGCCTATAGAGTGATCTGAAAATGTGTCAAAAAGATCGGGGTTTTCAGCACCAAATGTTCGCCTAGACCCTGTTAGTAATGTCTGAGAATATCAGAGCATTCTGATAAATGCGCAAGATTTTATTTAGAAAAAACTACAAAATCCTACCCAGAATGCAATATGGCCTATAGGGTGATCTGAAAATGTGTCAAAAAGATCGGGGTTTTCGGCACAAAATTTTCGCCTAGACCCTGTTAGTAATGTCTGACAATATCAGAGCATTCTGATAAATGCGCAAGATTTTATTTAGAAAAAACTACAAAATCCTACCCAGAATGCAATATGGCCTATAGGGTGATCTGAAAATGTGTCAAAAAGATCGGGGTTTTCGGCACAAAATTTTCGCCTAGACCCTGTTAGTAATGTCTGACAATATCAGAGCATTCTGATAAATGCGCAAGATTTTATTTAGAAAAAACTACAAAATCCTACCCAGAATGCAATATGGCCTATAGGGTGATCTGAAAATGTGTCAAAAAGATCGGGGTTTTCGGCACAAAATTTTCGCCTAGACCCTGTTAGTAATGTCTGAGAATATTAGAGCATTCTGATAAATGCGCAAGATTTTATTTAGAAAAAACTACAAAATCCTACCCAGAATGCAATATGGCCTATAGGGTGATCTGAAAATGTGTCAAAAAGATCGGGGTTTTCGGCACAAAATTTTCGCCTAGACCCTGTTAGTAATGTCTGAGAATATCAGAGCATTCTGATAAATGCGCAAGATTTTATTTAGAAAAAACTACAAAATCCTACCCAGAATGCAATATGGCCTATAAGGTGATCTGAAAATGTGTCAAAAAGATCGGGGTTTTCGGCACAAAATTTTCGCCTAGACCCTGTTAGTAATGTCTGACAATATCAGAGCATTCTGATAAATGCGCAAGATTTTATTTAGAAAAAACTACAAAATCCTACCCAGAATGCAATATGGCCTATAGGGTGATCTGAAAATGTGTCAAAAAGATCGGGGTTTTCGGCACAAAATTTTCGCCTAGACCCTGTTAGTAATGTCTGAGAATATTAGAGCATTCTGATAAATGCGCAAGATTTTATTTAGAAAAAACTACAAAATCCTACCCAGAATGCAATATGGCCTATAGGGTGATCTGAAAATGTGTCAAAAAGATCGGGGTTTTCGGCACAAAATTTTCGCCTAGACCCTGTTAGTAATGTCTGAGAATATCAGAGCATTCTGATAAATGCGCAAGATTTTATTTAGAAAAAACTACAAAATCCTACCCAGAATGCAATATGGCCTATTAGTCTAGTGGCTAGGAGGGGTTCCCATGCACCCCCCGGAAATAAACTTCTTATTAGCATTTTTAGAAAGTTCAAGAAGAGTAGAAAACGAAATGGCTTGTTAACAGGTGTGAAAAATGTCCCACGTGACTTTTTATGCTACTTTTAAGAACATTTATGCAAATTATTGCCGCCATTGACAAAAAATGTACTTTTTAATATATCTCAGCCAATACTGCAGATAACTACAGAAATGAGGTGTCTACACCTATGTTTAGGGGGTCAAAAAACATAATGAAGCTATTTTCGTAATGACCATATTTGGCTATTGCATACAAATATGCAAATTAACTCCGCCATTACGGTAAAAGCATTATTTCCTTATATCTCTGTCACTGTTGACAATAACTACACCCAAATGGCTTCTACCTCCCTATTTGGAAGGTCCATGAACACATTAAAGTAATTTTTGACGTGACCACATGTTTCTGTAATATACTAGGTAAGTATGCAAATTATTGCCGCCATTACGGAAAAATCATATTTTCACTATAAGACATCTATTGTTTCAGATAACTACACAAAAACGGTTTCTATATCCCTATTTGTAGGGTCGATGAACACAGCAGAATAAGTACTGTAGTAATCACACATGTCTGTGTCATCCTAGACCAAAACAAATCTACATGTCGTTGTCAGAGTCGGTGTAACATTCGGAATCTTCGGAATCTTCTTCCTCTTCTTCCATGTCTTCCTCTTCATTATCGTCTTCTTCACCTGCAGTGGCTAGGATGTCAACCAGCGTGATGGGTCCAGAAGCCCAAACGGGCTCCAACACTCCTTGGTCAGTCTTTGTCCATCCCTGCCCCTCATCATAGGGTTTGGGCTTTTCTACGATCGCTTGGTCAGCCCTCTTGTACAAAGCAACGCGATGGTTTACACGTTGTATGTGTGGCTTTAGCGCGGAAAGACACGGTGGAAGACGAGCAAGGTCAACCTTAGACTTTGTAGTGAGTTTCTCGTCCTCGCCTACCATCTTCCGAAGCATTTTAGCACGAACGACGTCCACTGAAGACTCTCGAAACTATCCATACATGACACAGGTGAACATTTCTAGCTGTTTCACTACTTCAGACTTGACGTCCCAATTGGCACCAAGTTGTTTGATCTTATTTTCTGCGTTGAATCATGGCTAAACTCAAAGTACTTGGACTGTGAATTACTCTCCTGTTCTGAATTCGTCATCCACAGACGAGACAGGGAAAAACGTACGGGAGGGGGTGTTTTTCTGGCAGTCAGAAATCACATCCTAAGCCGACGTCGTCGTGATCTCGAAGCGGATGCAGAAATTTTAGTTTGCGAACTCCATCCCAACTCGAGACGAAAAATATTGGCAATTGTTTTCTATAGGCCTCCTGACAGCGATGTCTACTGTCTTAAACAACTCAAGAAAACTCTACGCTTGGTATCAAAAGCCAAGTTTGATCAAATAATTCTAATCGGTGATTTCAACTTCTCAGAAATAGATTGGAACACAGGAATTGCAACATCGAACGATGCTGTATATATTTATTTTACTTATGGCAACTAGTAGACTTTCCAACTGGAAAACAAAACATACTGGATTTAATTTTGACTACCATTCCAACCAAGTTCCAGCATATATATGGGTACGACGATATCATATGTACAGACCACAAATTAATTAGCTTTGAGTTAAGTCTTAAAGTTTCAAAACGACCGAAAGTGAAACGCGTTGTTTACAATTTCAAAAATGCAAATTGGACGGGACTCATTAAAAAAAATCCTGTGGGACTTATGCTTTACAATGTCCTTGACGACATTAACTTATCACTTGCTAATTGGAATGATTTGTTCCTTTCTGCTGTCGACGATCACATTCCTAAATCAAAAGTTAAAAATGTAAACAATCATCCGTGGATGGATAACGAGCTTCGATCAATGATTCAAAAGAAGGATGCGCAGAGAAAAAAGGCAATCAAAACGGGCTCTCTCTTGGCAAAGAATAAGTTTAATGATCTCCGTCGTGCTACAAAAAAGCTGATATCCCAAAAACGAAAAGATCTTGCAGAAAAACTGAAAAATTCCATCGCTGAAAATCCCAAACGTTTCTGGCAATATGTGAAGTCTCAGACAACTGTCAATCTATCACTCAGCTTCCTATGAAATGGTCAATCTTTCATAACTAACACTAAAGAAATGGCAAATACCCTAAACCAGTTCTTTCATTCTGTATTTTGCCTGGCAACACCTCTACAATCTACTAGCGTCAACTCGACCACTCAAGTCGACGTGGAATTATGTTCTGTTAGCTTAACTGCTGCTGATGTGGAGAAAGTTCTTCTGAATCTTGACCCAAATAAAGCAAACGGTCCAGATGATATCCCTGGTGCCCTATTAAAAAACACCGCCAACGAGATTGCTCCATCCTTGTGTCAGCTATTTAATCTATCACTATCACTTGGTTCGTTTACCAATTTGTGGAAACGAGCCAATGTCACACCAGTATTTAAAAAAGACGACCCGACTTTACCAGAGAACTACAGACCTGTCTCTTTTCTACCTATCGTATCCAAAGTCTTTGAACGCTGTGTCTACAACCACTGCTTTGCTCACCTTGAAAGATCCTTTTACCATCTTCAACACGGTTTCCTCAAAGGAAAATCAACTGTTACACAACTACTGGAAGTATACAATGACATCTTGGATAAACTAGCAAGTGGTAGTGAGATACATGTTGTTCACTTAGACCTTTCTAAAGCCTTTGATAAGGTTTCACACCTCCATCTTATAACAAGGCTAAGGGAATATGGAGTTGCTGGCTCTCTTCTCGAGTGGTTTGAATCATATCTGTCTAACAGACAGCAACGTGTAGTACTGAACGGAACTTCTTCATCTTGGCTACCCGTACCATCTGGCGTTCCGCAGGGGTCAATTCTGGGCCCCTGCTCTTTTTGATCTATGCTAACAATATACCATGTTATGTGCAAGGCGGTTCTACAATCGCCCTTTATGCCGACGACTCTAAACTCTATCACTCTGTTGACTCCCCAACATCTGCTCTTTGTCTTCAAGCGGACATAGATTCCTTACATAAGTGGAGTCTAGACCATGGAATGGAATTCAGTACTTCTAAATGCAAAGTTTTACAAATGTCTAAAAAAAAGAACACTATAACAAGCAATCCTACCATCTGGCTGGGCAGGTTCTTGAATCTTGAATCAAACAAAAGACCTTGGTGTACTTGTGACCACAGATCTGTCATGGAAAACACACATTGAACTCATGTGCTCAAAGGCGAACAAATTATTAGGACTTGTGAAGCAAGTTTGCTGCCACGTACGCGATCCTGCAACAAAACAGCTCCTCTATTGTACTTTGGTTAGACCCCGATTAGAATACGCAAGTAATTTGTGGTCGCCACACACAGCTAAGCATGTAGCTTTAATAGAGAACATCCAACGTCGAGCAACCAAATTTATATTAAACTATCCACCCTCCGATGTAAGCTACACAGAAAGACTCAAAACTCTTAATCTACTACCGTTAGAACATAGACGTGATATCATCGACTTGACATTGTTTTACAAGATTAAATCCGAAATCATCGACATAAAAAGTTTTTCCAACCTACTAATTCCGTCTACGTGAAGCTACTCTACTCGGAACTTTGACCCTTCGAACTATAGACCTCTTTTACATCACAAACAAAATTACTACCGTAAATCATACTTTCCCAGAACTATAGCTTTGTGGAACAGTCTCCCTTCGAACTTAAAGAACGTTGATAGCCTATCTAATTTCAAAAATCTACTCCAAATTCTCTATTCAAATAAATTAACAACGTATCGACCACCATAGATTTAAAATATTTTTCTGTTTATATTAATTATTTAAATATTTGTTAACTTTGTTTATTTGATGTTTTACTTTTTTATAGGTTTAAATTGTCAATTGGGATTTTCGTCCTGTAATTTTCACCTGTTCGTCCAAATATTGTTATGTAATATCTTGTTATGACGAATTCTATTAAACTAAACTAAACTAAACTAAGAATGATCTTCCCGAACTTCCACGCCTCAGTCTTTCTATAAAAATAAACGTTTCATTATGTCAATGGAATTTATAACCGCTTTTGATAAGCTATCGATATCTTTGACAGAAAATTCACAGAGAAAAATCTGTTTTTCATAATAGCTTCCCAAAATTTGTTTTGGTCTAGGATGACACAGACATGTGTGATTACTACAGTAGTTATTCTGCTGTGTTCATCGACCCTACAAATAGGGATATAGAAGCCGTTTTTGTGTAGTTATCTGAAACAATAGATGTCTTATAGTGAAAATATGATTTTTTCCGTAATGGCGGCAATAGTTTGCATACGTACCTAGTATATTACAGAAACATGTGGTCACATCAAAAATTACTTTAATGTGTTCATGGACCTTCCAAATAGGGAGGTAGAAGCCATTTGGGTGTAGTTATTGTCAACAGTGACAGAGATATAAGGAAATAATTCTTTTACCGTAATGGCGGAGTTAATTTGCATATTTGTATGCAATAGCCAAATATGGTCATTACGAAAATAGCTTCATTGTGTTATTTGACCCCCTAAACATGGGTTTAGACACCTCATTTCTGTAGTTATCTGCAGTATTGGCTGAGATATATTAAAAAGTACATTTTTTGTCAATGGCGGTAATAATTTGCATAAATGTTCTTAAAAGTAGCATAAAAAGTCACGTGGGACATTTTTCACACCTGTTAACAAGGCATTTCGTTTTCTACTCTTCTTGAACTTTCTAAAAATGCTAATAAGAAGTTTATTTCCGGGGGGTGCATGGGAACCCCTCCTAGCCACTAGACTATATAGGGTGATCTGAAAATGTGTCAAAAAGATCGGGGTTTTCGGCACAAAAGTTTCGCCTAGACCCTGTTAGTAATGTCTGAGAATATTAGAGCATTCTGATAAATGCGCAAGATTTTATTTAGAAAAAACTACAAAATCCTACCCAGAATGCAATATGGCCTATAGGGTGATCTGAAAATGTGTCAAAAAGATCGGGGTTTTCGGCACAAAATTTTCGCCTAGACCCTGTTAGTAATGTCTGACAATATCAGAGCATTCTGATAAATGCGCAAGATTTTATTTAGAAAAAACTACAAAATCCTACCCAGAATGCAATATGGCCTATTGGGTGATCTAAAAATGTGTCAAAAAGATCCGGGTTTTCGGCACAATATTTTCGCCTAGACCCTGTTAGTAATGTCTGAGAATATTAGAGCTTTCTGATAAATGCGTAAGATTTTATTTAGAAAAAACTACAAAATCCTACCCAGAATGCAATATGGCCTATAGGGTGATCTGAAAATGTGTCAAAAAGATCGAGGTTTTCGGCACAAAATTTTCGCCTAGACCCTGTTAGTAATGTCTGAGAATATCAGAGCATTCTGATAAATGTGCAAGATTTTATTCAGAAAAAAACTACAAAATCCTACCCAGAATGCAATATGGCCTATAGGGTGATCTGAAAATGTGTCAAAAAGATCGGGGTTTTCGGCACAAAAGTTTCGCCTAGACTCTGTTAGTAATGTCTGAGAATATTAGAGCATTCTGATAAATGTGCAAGATTTTATTCAGAAAAAACTACAAAATCCTACCCAGAATGCAATATGGCCTATAGGGTGGTCTGAAAATGTGTCAAAAAGATCAGGGTTTTCGGCACAAAATTTTCGCCTAGACCCTGTTAGTAATGTCTGAGAATATTAGAGCAATCTGATAAATGCGCAAGATTTCATTTAGAAAAAACTACAAAATCCTACCCAGAATGCAATATGGCCTATAGGTTTGATCTGAAAATGTGTCAAAAAGATCGGGGTTTTCGGCACAAAAGTTTCGCCTAGACTCTGTTAGTAATGTCTGAGAATATTAGAGCATTCTGATAAATGTGCAAGATTTTATTCAGAAAAAACTACAAAATCCTACCCAGAATGCAATATGGCCTATAGGGTGATCTGAAAATGTGTCAAAAAGATCGGGGTTTTCTGCACAAAATTTTCTCCTAGACCCTGTTAGTAATGTCTGACAATATCAGAGCATTCTGATAAATGCGCAAGATTTTATTTAGAAAAAACTACAAAATCCTACCCAGAATGCAATATGGCCTATAGGGTGATCTGAAAATGTGTCAAAAAGATGGGGGTTTTCGGCACAAAATTTTCGCCTAGACCCTGTTAGTAATGTCTGAGAATATCAGAGCATTCTGATAAATGCGCAAGATTTTATTTAGAAAAAACTACAAAATCCTACCCAGAATGCAATATGGCCTATAGGGTGATCTGAAAATGTGTCAAAAAGATCGGGGTTTTCGGCACAAAATTTTCGCCTAGGCCCTGTTAGTAATGTCTGAGAATATTAGAGCATTCTGATAAATGCGCAAGGTTTTATTTAGAAAAAACTACAAAATCCTACCCAGAATGCAATATGGCCTATAGGGTGATCTGAAAATGTGTCAAAAAGATCGGGGTTTTCGGCACAAAATTTTCGCCTATACCCTGTTAGTAATGTTTGACAATATCAGAGCATTCTGATAAATGCGCAAGATTTTATTTAGAAAAAACTACAAAATCCTACCCAGAATGCAATATGGCCTATAGGGTGATCTGAAAATGTGTCAAAAAGATCGGGGTTTTCGGCACAAAATTTTCGCCTAGACCCTGTTAGTAATGTCTGACAATATTAGAGCATTCTTGTAAATGCGCAAGATTTTATTTAGAAAAAACTACAAAATCCTACCCAGAATGCAATATGGCCTATAGGGTGATCTGAAAATGTGTCAAAAAGATCGGGGTTTTCGGCACAAAATTTTCTCCTAGACCCTGTTAGTAATGTCTGATAATATCAGAGCATTCTGATAAATGCGCAAGATTTTATTTAGAAAAAACTACAAAATCCTACCCAGAATGCAATATGGCCTATAGGGTGATCTGAAAATGTGTCAAAAAGATCGGGGTTTTCTGCACAAAATTTTCTCCTAGACCCTGTTAGTAATGTCTGACAATATCAGAGCATTCTTATAAATGCGCAAGATTTTATTTAGAAAAAACTACAAAATCCTACCCAGAATGCAATATGGCCTATAGGGTGATCTGAAAATGTGTCAAAAAGATGGGGGTTTTCGGCACAAAATTTTCGCCTAGACCCTGTTAGTAATGTCTGAGAATATCAGAGCATTCTGATAAATGCGCAAGATTTTATTTAGAAAAAACTACAAAATCCTACCCAGAATGCAATATGGCCTATAGGGTGATCTGAAAATGTGTCAAAAGGATCGGGGTTTTCGGCACAAAATTTTCGCCTAGACCCTGTTAGTAATGTCTGAGAATATTAGAGCATTCTGATAAATGCGCAAGATTTTATTTAGAAAAAAACTACAAAATCCTACCCAGAATGCAATATGGCCTATAGGGTGATCTGAAAATGTGTCAAAAAGATCAGGGTTTTCGGCACAAAATTTTCGCCTAGACCCTGTTAGTAATGTCTGAGAATATCAGAGCATTGTGATAAATGTGCAAGATTTTATTCAGAAAAAACTACAAAATCCTACCCAGAATGCAATATGGCCTATAGGGTGATCTGAAAATGTGTCAAAAAGATCGGGGTTTTCGGCACAAAAGTTTCGCCTAGACCCTGTTAGTAATGTCTGAGAATATTAGAGCATTCTGATAAATGTGCAAGATTTTATTTAGAAAAAACTACAAAATCCTACTCAGAATGCAATATGGCCTATAGGATGGTCTGAAAATGTGTCAAAAAGATCGGGGTTTTCGGCACAAAATTTTCGCCTAGACCCTGTTAGTAATGTCTGAGAATATTAGAGCATTCTGATAAATGCGCAAGATTTTATTTAGAAAAAACTACAAAATCCTACCCAGAATGCAATATGGCCTATAGGGTGATCTGAAAATGTGTCAAAAAGATGGGGGTTTTCGGCACAAAATTTTCGCCTAGACCCTGTTAGTAATGTCTGAGAATATTAGAGCATTCTGATAAATGCGCAAGATTTTATTTAGAAAAAACTACAAAATCCTACCCAGAATGCAATATGGCCTATAGGGTGATCTGAAAATGTGTCAAAAAGATCGGGGTTTTCGACACAAAATTTTCGCCTAGACCCTGTTAGTAATGTCTGACAATATCAGAGCATTCTGATAAATGCGCAAGATTTTATTTAGAAAAAACTACAAAATCCTACCCAGAATGCAATATGGCCTATAGGGTGATCTGAAAATGTGTCAAAAAGATCGGGGTTTTCGGCACAAAATTTTGGCCTAGGCCCTGTTAGTAATGTCTGAGAATATTAGAGCATTCTGATAAATGCGCAAGATTTTATTTAGAAAAAACTACAAAATCCTACCCAGAATGCAATATGGCCTATAGGGTGATCTGAAAATGTGTCAAAAAGATCGGGGTTTTCGGCACAAAATTTTCGCCTAGACCCTGTTAGTAATGTCTGAGAATATCAGAGCATTCTGATAAATGCGCAAGATTTTATTTAGAAAAAACTACAAAATCCTACCCAGAATGCAATATGGCCTATAGGGTGATCTGAAAATGTGTCAAAAAGATCGGGGTTTTCGGCACAAAATTTTCGCCTATACCCTGTTAGTAATGTCTGAGAATATTAGAGCAGTCTGATAAATGCGCAAGATTTTATTTAGAAAAAACTACAAAATCCTACCCAGAATGCAATATGGCCTATAGGGTGATCTGAAAATGTGTCAAAAAGATCGGGGTTTTCAGCACAAAATTTTCTCCTAGACCCTGTTAGTAATGTCTGATAATATCAGAGCATTCTGATAAATGCGCAAGATTTTATTTAGAAAAAACTACAAAATCCTACCCAGAATGCAATATGGCCTATAGGGTGATCTGAAAATGTGTCAAAAAGATCGGGGTTTTCGGCACAAAATTTTCGCCTAGACCCTGTTAGTAATGTCTGACAATATCAGAGCATTCTGATAAATGCGCAAGATTTTATTTACAAAAAACTACAAAATCCTACCCAGAATGCAATATGGCCTATAGGGTGATCTGAAAATGTGTCAAAAAGATCGGGGTTTTCGGCACAAAATTTTCGCCTAGACCCTGTTAGTAATGTCTGACAATATCAGAGCATTCTGATAAATGCGCAAGATTTTATTTACAAAAAACTACAAAATCCTACCCAGAATGCAATATGGCCTATAGGGTGATCTGAAAATGTGTCAAAAAGATCGGGGTTTTCGGCACAAAATTTTGGCCTAGGCCCTGTTAGTAATGTCTGAGAATATTAGAGCATTCTGATAAATGCGCAAGATTTTATTTAGAAAAAACTACAAAATCCTACCCAGAATGCAATATGGCCTATAGGGTGATCTGAAAATGTGTCAAAAAGATCGGGGTTTTCGGCACAAAATTTTCGCCTAGACCCTGTTAGTAATGTCTGAGAATATCAGAGCATTCTGATAAATGCGCAAGATTTTATTTAGAAAAAACTACAAAATCCTACCCAGAATGCAATATGGCCTATAGGGTGATCTGAAAATGTGTCAAAAAGATCGGGGTTTTCGGCACAAAATTTTCGCCTATACCCTGTTAGTAATGTCTGAGAATATTAGAGCAGTCTGATAAATGCGCAAGATTTTATTTAGAAAAAACTACAAAATCCTACCCAGAATGCAATATGGCCTATAGGGTGATCTGAAAATGTGTCAAAAAGATCGGGGTTTTCAGCACAAAATTTTCTCCTAGACCCTGTTAGTAATGTCTGATAATATCAGAGCATTCTGATAAATGCGCAAGATTTTATTTAGAAAAAACTACAAAATCCTACCCAGAATGCAATATGGCCTATAGGGTGATCTGAAAATGTGTCAAAAAGATGGGGGTTTTCGGCACAAAATTTTCGCCTAGACCCTGTTAGTAATGTCTGACAATATCAGAGCATTCTGATAAATGCGCAAGATTTTATTTAGAAAAAACTACAAAATCCTACCCAGAATGCAATATGGCCTATAGGGTGATCTGAAAATGTGTCAAAAAGATCGGGGTTTTCGGCACAAAATTTTCGCCTAGGCCCTGTTAGTAATGTCTGACAATATCAGAGCATTCTGATAAATGCGCAAGATTTTATTTAGAAAAAACTACAAAATCCTACCCAGAATGCAATATGGCCTATAGGGTGATCTGAAAATGTGTCAAAAAGATCGGGGTTTTCGGCACAAAATTTTCGCCTAGACCCTGTTAGTAATGTCTGAGAATATCAGAGCATTCTGATAAATGCGCAAGATTTTATTTAGAAAAAACTACAAAATCCTACCCAGAATGCAATATGGCCTATAGGGTGATCTGAAAATGTGTCAAAAAGATCGGGGTTTTCGGCACAAAATTTTCGCCTATACCCTGTTAGTAATGTCTGAGAATATTAGAGCAGTCTGATAAATGCGCAAGATTTTATTTAGAAAAAACTACAAAATCCTACCCAGAATGCAATATGGCCTATAGGGTGATCTGAAAATGTGTCAAAAAGATCGGGGTTTTCAGCACAAAATTTTCTCCTAGACCCTGTTAGTAATGTCTGATAATATCAGAGCATTCTGATAAATGCGCAAGATTTTATTTAGAAAAAACTACAAAATCCTACCCAGAATGCAATATGGCCTATAGGGTGATCTGAAAATGTGTCAAAAAGATGGGGGTTTTCGGCACAAAATTTTCGCCTAGACCCTGTTAGTAATGTCTGACAATATCAGAGCATTCTGATAAATGCGCAAGATTTTATTTAGAAAAAACTACAAAATCCTACCCAGAATGCAATATGGCCTATAGGGTGATCTGAAAATGTGTCAAAAAGATCGGGGTTTTCGGCACAAAATTTTCGCCTAGGCCCTGTTAGTAATGTCTGACAATATCAGAGCATTCTGATAAATGCGCAAGATTTTATTTAGAAAAAACTACAAAATCCTACCCAGAATGCAATATGGCCTATAGGGTGATCTGAAAATGTGTCAAAAAGATGGGGGTTTTCGGCACAAAATTTTCGCCTAGACCCTGTTAGTAATGTCTGAGAATATCAGAGCATTCTGATAAATGCGCAAGATTTTATTTAGAAAAAACTACAAAATCCTACCCAGAATGCAATATGGCCTATAGGGTGATCTGAAAATGTGTCAAAAAGATCGGGGTTTTCGGCACAAAATTTTCGCCTATACCCTGTTAGTAATGTCTGAGAATATTAGAGCAGTCTGATAAATGCGCAAGATTTTATTTAGAAAAAACTACAAAATCCTACCCAGAATGCAATATGGCCTATAGGGTGATCTGAAAATGTGTCAAAAAGATCGGGGTTTTCAGCACAAAATTTTCTCCTAGACCCTGTTAGTAATGTCTGATAATATCAGAGCATTCTGATAAATGCGCAAGATTTTATTTAGAAAAAACTACAAAATCCTACCCAGAATGCAATATGGCCTATAGGGTGATCTGAAAATGTGTCAAAAAGATGGGGGTTTTCGGCACAAAATTTTCGCCTAGACCCTGTTAGTAATGTCTGACAATATCAGAGCATTCTGATAAATGCGCAAGATTTTATTTAGAAAAAACTACAAAATCCTACCCAGAATGCAATATGGCCTATAGGGTGATCTGAAAATGTGTCAAAAAGATCGGGGTTTTCGGCACAAAATTTTCGCCTAGACCCTGTTAGTAATGTCTGACAATATCAGAGCATTCTGATAAATGCGCAAGATTTTATTTAGAAAAAACTACAAAATCCTACCCAGAATGCAATATGGCCTATAGGGTGATCTGAAAATGTGTCAAAAAGATCGGGGTTTTCGGCACAAAATTTTCGCCTAGGCCCTGTTAGTAATGTCTGACAATATTAGAGCATTCTGATAAATGCGCAAGATTTTATTTAGAAAAAACTACAAAATCCTACCCAGAATGCAATATGGCCTATAGGGTGATCTGAAAATGTGTCAAAAAGATCGGGGTTTTCGGCACAAAATTTTCGCCTAGACCCTGTTAGTAATGTCTGACAATATCAGAGCATTCTGATAAATGCGCAAGATTTTATTTAGAAAAAACTACAAAATCCTACCCAGAATGCAATATGGCCTATAGGGTGATCTGAAAATGTGTCAAAAAGATCGGGGTTTTCGGCACAAAATTTTCGCCTAGGCCCTGTTAGTAATGTCTGACAATATTAGAGCATTCTGATAAATGCGCAAGATTTTATTTAGAAAAAACTACAAAATCCTACCCAGAATGCAATATGGCCTATAGGGTGATCTGAAAATGTGTCAAAAAGATCGGGGTTTTCGGCACAAAATTTTCGCCTAGACCCTGTTAGTAATGTCTGACAATATCAGAGCATTCTGATAAATGCGCAAGATTTTATTTAGAAAAAACTACAAAATCCTACCCAGAATGCAATATGGCCTATAGGGTGATCTGAAAATGTGTCAAAAAGATCGGGGTTTTCGGCACAAAATTTTCTCCTAGACCCTGTTAGTAATGTCTGACAATATCAGAGCATTCTTATAAATGCGCAAGATTTTATTTAGAAAAAACTACAAAATCCTACCCAGAATGCAATATGGCCTATAGGGTGATCTGAAAATGTGTCAAAAAGATCGGGGTTTTCGGCACAAAATTTTCGCCTAGACCCTGTTAGTAATGTCTGACAATATCAGAGCATTCTGATAAATGCGCAAGATTTTATTTAGAAAAAACTACAAAATCCTACCCAGAATGCAATATGGCCTATAGGGTGATCTGAAAATGTGTCAAAAAGATCGGGGTTTTCGGCACAAAATTTTCGCCTAGGCCCTGTTAGTAATGTCTGACAATATTAGAGCATTCTGATAAATGCGCAAGATTTTATTTAGAAAAAACTACAAAATCCTACCCAGAATGCAATATGGCCTATAGGGTGATCTGAAAATGTGTCAAAAAGATCGGGGTTTTCGGCACAAAATTTTCGCCTAGACCCTGTTAGTAATGTCTGACAATATCAGAGCATTCTGATAAATGCGCAAGATTTTATTTAGAAAAAACTACAAAATCCTACCCAGAATGCAATATGGCCTATAGGGTGATCTGAAAATGTGTCAAAAAGATCGGGGTTTTCGGCACAAAATTTTCTCCTAGACCCTGTTAGTAATGTCTGACAATATCAGAGCATTCTTATAAATGCGCAAGATTTTATTTAGAAAAAACTACAAAATCCTACCCAGAATGCAATATGGCCTATAGGGTGATCTGAAAATGTGTCAAAAAGATGGGGGTTTTCGGCACAAAATTTTCGCCTAGACCCTGTTAGTAATGTCTGAGAATATCAGAGCATTCTGATAAATGCGCAAGATTTTATTTAGAAAAAACTACAAAATCCTACCCAGAATGCAATATGGCCTATAGGGTGATCTGAAAATGTGTCAAAAAGATCAGGGTTTTCGGCACAAAATTTTCGCCTAGACCCTGTTAGTAATGTCTGACAATATCAGAGCATTCTGGTAAATGCGCAAGATTTTATTTAGAAAAAACTACAAAATCCTACCCAGAATGCAATATGGCCTATAGGGTGATCTGAAAATGTGTCAAAAAGATCGGGGTTGTCGGCACAAAATTTTCGCCTAGACCCTGTTAGTAATGTCTGACAATATCAGAGCATTCTGATAAATGCGCAAGATTTTATTTAGAAAAAACTACAAAATCCTACCCAGAATGCAATATGGCCTATAGGGTGATCTGAAAATGTGTCAAAAAGATCGGGGTTTTCGGCACAAAATTTTCGCCTTTACCCTGTTAGTAATGTCTGAGAATATTAGAGCAGTCTGATAAATGCGCAAGATTTTATTTAGAAAAAACTACAAAATCCTACCCAGAATGCAATATGGCCTATAGGGTGATCTGAAAATGTGTCAAAAAGATCGGGGTTTTCGGCACAAAATTTTCGCCTAGACCCTGTTAGTAATGTCTGACAATATCAGAGCATTCTGATAAATGCGCAAGATTTTATTTAGAAAAAACTACAAAATCCTACCCAGAATGCAATATGGCCTATAGGGTGATCTGAAAATGTGTCAAAAAGATCGGGGTTTTCGGCACAAAATTTTCGCCTAGACCCTGTTAGTAATGTCTGAGAATATCAGAGCATTCTGATAAATGCGCAAGATTTTATTTAGAAAAAACTACAAAATCCTACCCAGAATGCAATATGGCCTATAGGGTGATCTGAAAATGTGTCAAAAAGATCGGGGTTTTCGGCACAAAATTTTCTCCTAGACCCTGTTAGTAATGTCTGACAATATCAGAGCATTCTTATAAATGCGCAAGATTTTATTTAGAAAAAACTACAAAATCCTACCCAGAATGCAATATGGCCTATAGGGTGATCTGAAAATGTGTCAAAAAGATGGGGGTTTTCGGCACAAAATTTTCGCCTAGACCCTGTTAGTAATGTCTGAGAATATCAGAGCATTCTGATAAATGCGCAAGATTTTATTTAGAAAAAACTACAAAATCCTACCCAGAATGCAATATGGCCTATAGGGTGATCTGAAAATGTGTCAAAAAGATCGGGGTTTTCGGCACAAAATTTTCGCCTAGACCCTGTTAGTAATGTCTGACAATATCAG
Organism: Metridium senile; assembly: GCA_949775045.1. Lineage (NCBI taxonomy): Eukaryota > Metazoa > Cnidaria > Anthozoa > Actiniaria > Metridiidae > Metridium > Metridium senile. Next base: position 3,369,741 of record OX459102.1, on the reverse strand, counting down.
AGCATTCTGATAAATGCGCAAGATTTTATTTAGAAAAAACTACAAAATCCTACCCAGAATGCAATATGGCCTATAGGGTGATCTGAAAATGTGTCAAAAAGATCAGGGTTTTCGGCACAAAATTTTCGCCTAGACCCTGTTAGTAATGTCTGACAATATCAGAGCATTCTGATAAATGCGCAAGATTTTATTTAGAAAAAACTACAAAATCCTACCCAGAATGCAATATGGCCTATAGGGTCATCTGAAAATGTGTCAAAAAGATCGGGGTTGTCGGCACAAAATTTTCGCCTATACCCTCTGTTAGTAATGTTTGACAATATCAGAGCATTCTGATAAATGCGCAAGATTTTATTTAGAAAAAACTACAAAATCCTACCCAGAATGCAATATGGCTTATAGGGTGATCTGAAAATGTGTCAAAAAGATCGGGGTTTTCGGCACAAAATTTTCGCCTATACCCTGTTAGTAATGTCTGACAATATCAGAGCATTTTGATAAATGCGCAAGATTTTATTTAGAAAAAACTACAAAATCCTACCCAGAATGCAATATGGCCTATAGGGTGATCTGAAAATGTGTAAAAAAGATCGGGAATTTCGGCACAAAAAATTCGCCTATACCCTGTTAGTAATGTCTGACAGTATCAGAGCATTTTGATAAATGCGCAAGATTTTATTTAGAAAAAACTACAAAATCCTACCCAGAATGCAATATGGCCTATAGGGTGATCTGAAAATGTGTCAAAAAGATCGGGGTTTTCGGCACAAAATTTTCGCCTAGACCCTGTTAGTAATGTCTGAGAATATGAGAGCATTCTGATAAATGCGCAAGATTTTATTTAGAAAAAACTACAAAATCCTACCCAGAATGCAATATGGCCTATAGGGTGATCTGAAAATGTGTCAAAAAGATGGGGGTTTTCGGCACAAAATTTTCGCCTAGACCCTGTTAGTAATGTCTGAGAATATCAGAGCATTCTGATAAATGCGCAAGATTTTATTTAGAAAAAACTACAAAATCCTACCCAGAATGCAATATGGCCTATAGGGTGATCTGAAAATGTGTCAAAAAGATCGGGGTTTTCGGCACAAAATTTTCGCCTAGACCCTGTTAGTAATGTCTGACAATATCAGAGCATTCTGATAAATGCGCAAGATTTTATTTAGAAAAAACTACAAAATCCTACCCAGAATGCAATATGGCCTATAGGGTGATCTGAAAATGTGTCAAAAAGATCAGGGTTTTCGGCACAAAATTTTCGCCTAGACCCTGTTAGTAATGTCTGACAATATCAGAGCATTCTGATAAATGCGCAAGATTTTATTTAGAAAAAACTACAAAATCCTACCCAGAATGCAATATGGCCTATAGGGTGATCTGAAAATGTGTCAAAAAGATCGGGGTTGTCGGCACAAAATTTTCGCCTATACCCTCTGTTAGTAATGTTTGACAATATCAGAGCATTCTGATAAATGCGCAAGATTTTATTTAGAAAAAACTACAAAATCCTACCCAGAATGCAATATGGCTTATAGGGTGATCTGAAAATGTGTCAAAAAGATCGGGGTTTTCGGCACAAAATTTTCGCCTATACCCTGTTAGTAATGTCTGACAATATCAGAGCATTTTGATAAATGCGCAAGATTTTATTTAGAAAAAACTACAAAATCCTACCCAGAATGCAATATGGCCTATAGGGTGATCTGAAAATGTGTAAAAAAGATCGGGAATTTCGGCACAAAAAATTCGCCTATACCCTGTTAGTAATGTCTGACAGTATCAGAGCATTTTGATAAATGCGCAAGATTTTATTTAGAAAAAACTACAAAATCCTACCCAGAATGCAATATGGCCTATAGGGTGATCTGAAAATGTGTCAAAAAGATCGGGGTTTTCGGCACAAAATTTTCGCCTAGACCCTGTTAGTAATGTCTGAGAATATGAGAGCATTCTGATAAATGCGCAAGAGTTTATTTAGAAAAAACTACAAAATGCTACCCAGAATGCAATATGGCCTATAGGGTGATCTGAAAATGTGTCAAAAAGATCGGGGTTTTCGGCACAAAATTTTCTCCTAGACCCTGTTAGTAATGTCTGACAATATCAGAGCATTCTTATAAATGCGCAAGATTTTATTTAGAAAAAACTACAAAATCCTACCCAGAATGCAATATGGCCTATAGGGTGATCTGAAAATGTGTCAAAAAGATCGGGGTTTTCGGCACAAAATTTTCGCCTAGACCCTGTTAGTAATGTCTGACAATATCAGAGCATTCTGATAAATGCGCAAGATTTTATTTAGAAAAAACTACAAAATCCTACCCAGAATGCAATATGGCCTATAGGGTGATCTGAAAATGTGTCAAAAAGATCGGAGTTTTCGGCACAAAATTTTCGCCTAGGCCCTGTTAGTAATGTCTGACAATATTAGAGCATTCTGATAAATGCGCATATTTAGAAAAAACTACAAAATCCTACCCAGAATGCAATATGGCCTATAGGGTGATCTGAAAATGTGTCAAAAAGATCGGGGTTTTCGGCACAAAATTTTTGTCTAGATCCTGTTAGTAATGTCTGACAATATCAGAGCATTCTGATAAATGCACAAGATTTTATTTAGAAAAAACTACAAAATCCTACCCAGAATGCAATATGGCCTATAGGGTGATCTGAAAATGTGTCAAAAAGATCGTGGTTTTCGGCACCAAATTTTCGCCTAGACCCTGTTAGTAATGTCTGACAATATCAGAGCATTCTGATAAATGCGCAAGATTTTATTTAGAAAAAACTACAAAATCCTACCCAGAATGCAATATGGCCTATAGGGTGATCTGAAAATGTGTCAAAAAGATCGGGGTTTTCGGCACAAAATTTTTGCCTAGACCCTGTTAGTAATGTCTGACAATATCAGAGCATTCTGATAAATGCGCAAGATTTTATTTAGAAAAAAACTACAAAATCCTACCCAGAATGCAATATGGCCTATAGGGTGATCTGAAAATGTGTCAAAAAGATCGGGGTTTTCGGCACAAAATTTTCGCCTAGACCCTGTTAGTAATGTCTGACAATATCAGAGCATTCTGATAAATGCGCAAGATTTTATTTAGAAAAAACTACAAAATCCTACCCAGAATGCAATATGGCCTATAGGGTGATCTGAAAATGTGTCAAAAAGATCGGGTTTTTCGGCACCAAATTTTTGTCTAGACCCTGTTAGTAATGTCTGACAATATCAGAGCATTCTGATAAATGCGCAAGATTTTATTTAGAAAAAACTACAAAATCCTACCCAGAATGCAATATGGCCTATATGGTGATCTGAAAATGTGTCAAAAAGATCGGGGTTTTCGGCACAAAATTTTTGCCTAGACCCTGTTAGTAATGTCTGACAATATCAGAGCATTCTGATAAATGCGCAAGATTTTATTTAGAAAAAACTACAAAATCCTACCCAGAATGCAATATGGCCTATAGGGTGATCTGAACATGTGTCAAAAAGATCGGGGTTTTCGGCACAAAATTTTTGTCTAGATCCTGTTAGTAATGTCTGACAATATCAGAGCATTCTGATAAATGCACAAGATTTTATTTAGAAAAAACTACAAAATCCTACCCAGAATGCAATATGGCCTATAGGGTGATCTGAAAATGTGTCAAAAAGATCGGGGTTTTCGGCACCAAATTTTCGCCTAGACCCTGTTAGTAATGTCTGACAATATCAGAGCATTCTGATAAATGCGCAAGATTTTATTTAGAAAAAACTACAAAATCCTACCCAGAATGCAATATGGCCTATAGGGTGATCTGAAAATGTGTCAAAAAGATCGGGGTTTTCGGCACAAAATTTTTGTCTAGATCCTGTTAGTAATGTCTGACAATATCAGAGCATTCTGATAAATGCGCAAGATTTTATTTAGAAAAAACTACAAAATCCTACCCAGAATGCAATATGGCCTATAGGGTGATCTGAAAATGTGTCAAAAAGATCGGGGTTTTCGGCACCAAATTTTCGCCTAGACCCTGTTAGTAATGTCTGACAATATCAGAGCATTCTGATAAATGCGCAATATTTTATTTAGAAAAAACTACAAAATCCTACCCAGAATGCAATATGGCCTATATGGTGATCTGAAAATGTGTCAAAAAGATCGAGGTTTTCGGCACAAAATTTTTGCCTAGACCCTGTTAGTAATGTCTGTCAATATCAGAGCATTCTGATAAATGCGCAAGATTTTATTTAGAAAAAACTACAAAATCCTACCCAGAATGCAATATGGCCTATAGGGTGATCTGAAAATGTGTCAAAAAGATCGGGGTTTTCGTGACAAAATTTTTGCCTAGACCCTGTTAGTAATGTCTGACAATATCAAAGCATTCTGATAAATGCGCAAGATTTTATTTAGAAAAAACTTCAAAATCCTACCCAGAATGCAATATGGCCTATAGGGTGATCTGAAAATGTGTCAAAAAGATCGGGGTTTTCGGCACCAAATTTTCGCCTAGACCCTGTTAGTAATGTCTGACAATATCAGAGCATTCTGATAAATGCGCAAGATTTTATTTAGAAAAAACTACAAAATCCTACCCAGAATGCAATATGGCCTATAGGGTGATCTGAAAATGTGTCAAAAAGATCGGGGTTTTCGGCACAAAATTTTTGTCTAGACCCTGTTAGTAATGTCTGACAATATCAGAGCATTCTGATAAATGCGCAATATTTTATTTAGAAAAAACTACAAAATCCTACCCAGAATGCAATATGGCCTATATGGTGATCTGAAAATGTGTCAAAAAGATCGGGGTTTTCGGCACCAAATTTTCGCCTAGACCCTGTTAGTAATGTCTGACAATATCAGAGCATTCTGATAAATGCGCAAGATTTTATTTAGAAAAAACTACAAAATCCTACCCAGAATGCAATATGGCCTATAGGGTGATCTGAAAATGTGTCAAAAAGATCGGGGTTTTCGGCACCAAATTTTCGCCTAGACCCTGTTAGTAATGTCTGACAATATCAGAGCATTCTGATAAATGCGCAAGATTTTATTTAGAAAAAACTACAAAATCCTACCCAGAATGCAATATGGCCTATAGGGTGATCTGAAAATGTGTCAAAAAGATCGGGGTTTTCGGCACCAAATTTTCGCCTAGACCCTGTTAGTAATGTCTGACAATATCAGAGCATTCTGATAAATGCGCAAGATTTTATTTAGAAAAAACTACAAAATCCTACCCAGAATGCAATATGGCCTATAGGGTGATCTGAAAATGTGTCAAAAAGATCGGGGTTTTCGGCACAAAATTTTCGCCTAGACCCTGTTAGTAATGTCTGACAATATCAGAGCATTCTTATAAATGCGCAAGATTTTATTTAGAAAAAACTACAAAATCCTACCCAGAATGCAATATGGCCTATAGGGTGATCTGAAAATGTGTCAAAAAGATCGGGGTTTTCGTGACAAAATTTTTGCCTAGACCCTGTTAGTAATGTCTGACAATATCAAAGCATTCTGATAAATGCGCAAGATTTTATTTAGAAAAAACTTCAAAATCCTACCCAGAATGCAATATGGCCTATAGGGTGATCTGAAAATGTGTCAAAAAGATCGGGGTTTTCGGCACCAAATTTTCGCCTAGACCCTGTTAGTAATGTCTGACAATATCAGAGCATTCTGATAAATGCGCAAGATTTTATTTAGAAAAAACTACAAAATCCTACCCAGAATGCAATATGGCCTATAGGGTGATCTGAAAATGTGTCAAAAAGATCGGGGTTTTCGGCACAAAATTTTTGTCTAGACCCTGTTAGTAATGTCTGACAATATCAGAGCATTCTGATAAATGCGCAATATTTTATTTAGAAAAAACTACAAAATCCTACCCAGAATGCAATATGGCCTATATGGTGATCTGAAAATGTGTCAAAAAGATCGGGGTTTTCGGCACAAAATTTTCGCCTAGACCCTGTTAGTAATGTCTGACAATATCAGAGCATTCTGATAAATGCGCAAGATTTTATTTAGAAAAAACTACAAAATCCTACCCAGAATGCAATATGGCCTATAGGGTGATCTGAAAATGTGTCAAAAAGATCGGGGTTTTCGGCACCAAATTTTCGCCTAGACCCTGTTAGTAATGTCTGACAATATCAGAGCATTCTGATAAATGCGCAAGATTTTATTTAGAAAAAACTACAAAATCCTACCCAGAATGCAATATGGCCTATAGGGTGATCTGAAAATGTGTCAAAAAGATCGGGGTTTTCGGCACAAAATTTTCGCCTAGACCCTGTTAGTAATGTCTGACAATATCAGAGCATTCTGATAAATGCGCAAGATTTTATTTAGAAAAAAACTACAAAATCCTACCCAGAATGCAATATGGCCTATAGGGTGATCTGAAAATGTGTCAAAAAGATCGGGGTTTTCGGCACAAAATTTTCGCCTAGACCCTGTTAGTAATGTCTGACAATATCAGAGCATTCTGATAAATGCGCAAGATTTTATTTAGAAAAAACTACAAAATCCTACCCAGAATGCAATATGGCCTATAGGGTGATCTGAAAATGTGTCAAAAAGATCGGGGTTTTCGGCACAAAATTTTCGCCTAGACCCTGTTAGTAATGTCTGACAATATCAGAGCATTCTGATAAATGCGCAAGATTTTATTTAGAAAAAACTACAAAATCCTACCCAGAATGCAATATGGCCTATAGGGTGATCTGAAAATGTGTCAAAAAGATCGGGGTTTTCGGCACAAAATTTTTGTCTAGACCCTGTTAGTAATGTCTGACAATATCAGAGCATTCTGATAAATGCGCAAGATTTTATTTAGAAAAAACTACAAAATCCTACCCAGAATGCAATATGGCCTATATGGTGATCTGAAAATGTGTCAAAAAGATCGGGGTTTTCGGCACCAAATTTTCGCCTAGACCCTGTTAGTAATGTCTGACAATATCAGAGCATTCTGATAAATGCGCAAGATTTTATTTAGAAAAAACTACAAAATCCTACCCAGAATGCAATATGGCCTATAGGGTGATCTGAAAATGTGTCAAAAAGATCGGGGTTTTCGGCACCAAATTTTCGCCTAGACCCTGTTAGTAATGTCTGACAATATCAAAGCATTCTGATAAATGCGCAAGATTTTATTTAGAAAAAACTACAAAATCCTACCCAGAATGCAATATGGCCTATAGGGTGATCTGAAAATGTGTCAAAAAGATCGGGGTTTTCGGCACAAAATTTTTGCCTAGACCCTGTTAGTAATGTCTGACAATATCAGAGCATTCTGATAAATGCGCAAGATTTTATTTAGAAAAAAACTTCAAAATCCTACCCAGAATGCAATATGGCCTATAGGGTGATCTGAAAATGTGTCAAAAAGATCGGGGTTTTCGGCACAAAATTTTCGCCTAGACCCTGTTAGTAATGTCTGACAATATCAGAGCATTCTGATAAATGCCCAAGATTTTATTTAGAAAAAACTACAAAATCCTACCCAGAATGCAATATGGCCTATAGGGTGATCTGAAAATGTGTCAAAAAGATCGGGGTTTTCGGCACAAAATTTTCGCCTAGACCCTGTTAGTAATGTCTGACAATATCAGAGCATTCTGATAAATGCGCAAGATTTTATTTAGAAAAAACTACAAAATCCTACCCAGAATGCAATATGGCCTATAGGGTGATCTGAAAATGTGTCAAAAAGATCGGGGTTTTCGGCACAAAATTTTCGCCTAGACCCTGTTAGTAATGTCTGACAATATCAGAGCATTCTTATAAATGCGCAAGATTTTATTTAGAAAAAACTACAAAATCCTACCCAGAATGCAATATGGCCTATAGGGTGATCTGAAAATGTGTCAAAAAGATCGGGGTTTTCGTCACAAAATTTTTGCCTAGACCCTGTTAGTAATGTCTGACAATATCAAAGCATTCTGATAAATGCGCAAGATTTTATTTAGAAAAAAACTACAAAATCCTACCCAGAATGCAATATGGCCTATAGGGTGATCTGAAAATGTGTCAAAAAGATCGGGGTTTTCGGCACAAAATTTTCGCCTAGACCCTGTTAGTAATGTCTGACAATATCAGAGCATTCTGATAAATGCCCAAGATTTTATTTAGAAAAAACTACAAAATCCTACCCAGAATGCAATATGGCCTATAGGGTGATCTGAAAATGTGTCAAAAAGATCGGGGTTTTCGGCACAAAATTTTCGCCTAGACCCTGTTAGTAATGTCTGACAATATCAGAGCATTCTGATAAATGCGCAAGATTTTATTTAGAAAAAACTACAAAATCCTACCCAGAATGCAATATGGCCTATAGGGTGATCTGAAAATGTGTCAAAAAGATCGGGGTTTTCGGCACAAAATTTTCGCCTAGACCCTGTTAGTAATGTCTGACAATATCAGAGCATTCTTATAAATGCGCAAGATTTTATTTAGAAAAAACTACAAAATCCTACCCAGAATGCAATATGGCCTATAGGGTGATCTGAAAATGTGTCAAAAAGATCGGGGTTTTCGTCACAAAATTTTTGCCTAGACCCTGTTAGTAATGTCTGACAATATCAAAGCATTCTGATAAATGCGCAAGATTTTATTTAGAAAAAACTACAAAATCCTACCCAGAATGCAATATGGCCTATAGGGTGATCTGAAAATGTGTCAAAAAGATCGGGGTTTTCGGCACCAAATTTTCGCCTAGACCCTGTTAGTAATGTCTGACAATATCAGAGCATTCTGATAAATGCGCAAGATTTTATTTAGAAAAAACTACAAAATCCTACCCAGAATGCAATATGGCCTATATGGTGATCTGAAAATGTGTCAAAAAGATCGAGGTTTTCGGCACAAAATTTTTGCCTAGACCCTGTTAGTAATGTCTGTCAATATCAGAGCATTCTGATAAATGCGCAAGATTTTATTTAGAAAAAACTACAAAATCCTACCCAGAATGCAATATGGCCTATAGGGTGATCTGAAAATGTGTCAAAAAGATCGGGGTTTTCGTGACAAAATTTTTGCCTAGACCCTGTTAGTAATGTCTGACAATATCAAAGCATTCTGATAAATGCGCAAGATTTTATTTAGAAAAAACTTCAAAATCCTACCCAGAATGCAATATGGCCTATAGGGTGATCTGAAAATGTGTCAAAAAGATCGGGGTTTTCGGCACCAAATTTTCGCCTAGACCCTGTTAGTAATGTCTGACAATATCAGAGCATTCTGATAAATGCGCAAGATTTTATTTAGAAAAAACTACAAAATCCTACCCAGAATGCAATATGGCCTATAGGGTGATCTGAAAATGTGTCAAAAAGATCGGGGTTTTCGGCACAAAATTTTTGTCTAGACCCTGTTAGTAATGTCTGACAATATCAGAGCATTCTGATAAATGCGCAATATTTTATTTAGAAAAAACTACAAAATCCTACCCAGAATGCAATATGGCCTATATGGTGATCTGAAAATGTGTCAAAAAGATCGGGGTTTTCGGCACCAAATTTTCGCCTAGACCCTGTTAGTAATGTCTGACAATATCAGAGCATTCTGATAAATGCGCAAGATTTTATTTAGAAAAAACTACAAAATCCTACCCAGAATGCAATATGGCCTATAGGGTGATCTGAAAATGTGTCAAAAAGATCGGGGTTTTCGGCACCAAATTTTCGCCTAGACCCTGTTAGTAATGTCTGACAATATCAGAGCATTCTGATAAATGCGCAAGATTTTATTTAGAAAAAACTACAAAATCCTACCCAGAATGCAATATGGCCTATAGGGTGATCTGAAAATGTGTCAAAAAGATCGGGGTTTTCGGCACCAAATTTTCGCCTAGACCCTGTTAGTAATGTCTGACAATATCAGAGCATTCTGATAAATGCGCAAGATTTTATTTAGAAAAAACTACAAAATCCTACCCAGAATGCAATATGGCCTATAGGGTGATCTGAAAATGTGTCAAAAAGATCGGGGTTTTCGGCACAAAATTTTCGCCTAGACCCTGTTAGTAATGTCTGACAATATCAGAGCATTCTTATAAATGCGCAAGATTTTATTTAGAAAAAACTACAAAATCCTACCCAGAATGCAATATGGCCTATAGGGTGATCTGAAAATGTGTCAAAAAGATCGGGGTTTTCGTGACAAAATTTTTGCCTAGACCCTGTTAGTAATGTCTGACAATATCAAAGCATTCTGATAAATGCGCAAGATTTTATTTAGAAAAAACTTCAAAATCCTACCCAGAATGCAATATGGCCTATAGGGTGATCTGAAAATGTGTCAAAAAGATCGGGGTTTTCGGCACCAAATTTTCGCCTAGACCCTGTTAGTAATGTCTGACAATATCAGAGCATTCTGATAAATGCGCAAGATTTTATTTAGAAAAAACTACAAAATCCTACCCAGAATGCAATATGGCCTATAGGGTGATCTGAAAATGTGTCAAAAAGATCGGGGTTTTCGGCACAAAATTTTTGTCTAGACCCTGTTAGTAATGTCTGACAATATCAGAGCATTCTGATAAATGCGCAATATTTTATTTAGAAAAAACTACAAAATCCTACCCAGAATGCAATATGGCCTATATGGTGATCTGAAAATGTGTCAAAAAGATCGGGGTTTTCGGCACAAAATTTTCGCCTAGACCCTGTTAGTAATGTCTGACAATATCAGAGCATTCTGATAAATGCGCAAGATTTTATTTAGAAAAAACTACAAAATCCTACCCAGAATGCAATATGGCCTATAGGGTGATCTGAAAATGTGTCAAAAAGATCGGGGTTTTCGGCACCAAATTTTCGCCTAGACCCTGTTAGTAATGTCTGACAATATCAGAGCATTCTGATAAATGCGCAAGATTTTATTTAGAAAAAACTACAAAATCCTACCCAGAATGCAATATGGCCTATAGGGTGATCTGAAAATGTGTCAAAAAGATCGGGGTTTTCGGCACAAAATTTTCGCCTAGACCCTGTTAGTAATGTCTGACAATACCAGAGCATTCTGATAAATGCGCAAGATTTTATTTAGAAAAAAACTACAAAATCCTACCCAGAATGCAATATGGCCTATAGGGTGATCTGAAAATGTGTCAAAAAGATCGGGGTTTTCGGCACAAAATTTTCGCCTAGACCCTGTTAGTAATGTCTGACAATATCAGAGCATTCTGATAAATGCGCAAGATTTTATTTAGAAAAAACTACAAAATCCTACCCAGAATGCAATATGGCCTATAGGGTGATCTGAAAATGTGTCAAAAAGATCGGGGTTTTCGGCACAAAATTTTCGCCTAGACCCTGTTAGTAATGTCTGACAATATCAGAGCATTCTGATAAATGCGCAAGATTTTATTTAAAAAAAACTACAAAATCCTACCCAGAATGCAATATGGCCTATAGGGTGATCTGAAAATGTGTCAAAAAGATCGGGGTTTTCGGCACAAAATTTTTGTCTAGACCCTGTTAGTAATGTCTGACAATATCAGAGCATTCTGATAAATGCGCAAGATTTTATTTAGAAAAAACTACAAAATCCTACCCAGAATGCAATATGGCCTATATGGTGATCTGAAAATGTGTCAAAAAGATCGGGGTTTTCGGCACCAAATTTTCGCCTAGACCCTGTTAGTAATGTCTGACAATATCAGAGCATTCTGATAAATGCGCAAGATTTTATTTAGAAAAAACTACAAAATCCTACCCAGAATGCAATATGGCCTATAGGGTGATCTGAAAATGTGTCAAAAAGATCGGGGTTTTCGGCACCAAATTTTCGCCTAGACCCTGTTAGTAATGTCTGACAATATCAAAGCATTCTGATAAATGCGCAAGATTTTATTTAGAAAAAACTACAAAATCCTACCCAGAATGCAATATGGCCTATATGGTGATCTGAAAATGTGTCAAAAAGATCGGGGTTTTCGGCACAAAATTTTCGCCTAGACCCTGTTAGTAATGTCTGACAATATCAGAGCATTCTGATAAATGCGCAAGATTTTATTTAGAAAAAACTACAAAATCCTACCCAGAATGCAATATGGCCTATAGGGTGATCTGAAAATGTGTCAAAAAGATCGGGGTTTTCGGCACCAAATTTTCGCCTAGACCCTGTTAGTAATGTCTGACAATATCAGAGCATTCTGATAAATGCGCAAGATTTTATTTAGAAAAAACTACAAAATCCTACCCAGAATGCAATATGGCCTATAGGGTGATCTGAAAATGTGTCAAAAAGATCGGGGTTTTCGGCACAAAATTTTCTCCTAGACCCTGTTAGTAATGTCTGACAATATCAGAGCATTCTGATAAATGCGCAAGATTTTATTTAGAAAAAAACTACAAAATCCTACCCAGAATGCAATATGGCCTATAGGGTGATCTGAAAATGTGTCAAAAAGATCGGGGTTTTCGGCACAAAATTTTCGCCTAGACCCTGTTAGTAATGTCTGACAATATCAGAGCATTCTGATAAATGCGCAAGATTTTATTTAGAAAAAACTACAAAATCCTACCCAGAATGCAATATGGCCTATAGGGTGATCTGAAAATGTGTCAAAAAGATCGGGGTTTTCGGCACAAAATTTTCGCCTAGACCCTGTTAGTAATGTCTGACAATATCAGAGCATTCTGATAAATGCGCAAGATTTTATTTAGAAAAAACTACAAAATCCTACCCAGAATGCAATATGGCCTATAGGGTGATCTGAAAATGTGTCAAAAAGATCGGGGTTTTCGGCACAAAATTTTTGTCTAGACCCTGTTAGTAATGTCTGACAATATCAGAGCATTCTGATAAATGCGCAAGATTTTATTTAGAAAAAACTACAAAATCCTACCCAGAATGCAATATGGCCTATATGGTGATCTGAAAATGTGTCAAAAAGATCGGGGTTTTCGGCACCAAATTTTCGCCTAGACCCTGTTAGTAATGTCTGACAATATCAGAGCATTCTGATAAATGCGCAAGATTTTATTTAGAAAAAACTACAAAATCCTACCCAGAATGCAATATGGCCTATAGGGTGATCTGAAAATGTGTCAAAAAGATCGGGGTTTTCGGCACCAAATTTTCGCCTAGACCCTGTTAGTAATGTCTGACAATATCAAAGCATTCTGATAAATGCGCAAGATTTTATTTAGAAAAAACTACAAAATCCTACCCAGAATGCAATATGGCCTATAGGGTGATCTGAAAATGTGTCAAAAAGGTCGGGGTTTTCGGCACAAAATTTTTGCCTAGACCCTGTTAGTAATGTCTGACAATATCAGAGCATTCTGATAAATGCGCAAGATTTTATTTAGAAAAAAACTTCAAAATCCTACCCAGAATGCAATATGGCCTATAGGGTGATCTGAAAATGTGTCAAAAAGATCGGGGTTTTCGGCACAAAATTTTCGCCTAGACCCTGTTAGTAATGTCTGACAATATCAGAGCATTCTGATAAATGCCCAAGATTTTATTTAGAAAAAACTACAAAATCCTACCCAGAATGCAATATGGCCTATAGGGTGATCTGAAAATGTGTCAAAAAGATCGGGGTTTTCGGCACAAAATTTTCGCCTAGACCCTGTTAGTAATGTCTGACAATATCAGAGCATTCTGATAAATGCGCAAGATTTTATTTAGAAAAAACTACAAAATCCTACCCAGAATGCAATATGGCCTATAGGGTGATCTGAAAATGTGTCAAAAAGATCGGGGTTTTCGGCACAAAATTTTCGCCTAGACCCTGTTAGTAATGTCTGACAATATCAGAGCATTCTTATAAATGCGCAAGATTTTATTTAGAAAAAACTACAAAATCCTACCCAGAATGCAATATGGCCTATAGGGTGATCTGAAAATGTGTCAAAAAGATCGGGGTTTTCGTCACAAAATTTTTGCCTAGACCCTGTTAGTAATGTCTGACAATATCAAAGCATTCTGATAAATGCGCAAGATTTTATTTAGAAAAAAACTACAAAATCCTACCCAGAATGCAATATGGCCTATAGGGTGATCTGAAAATGTGTCAAAAAGATCGGGGTTTTCGGCACAAAATTTTCGCCTAGACCCTGTTAGTAATGTCTGACAATATCAGAGCATTCTGATAAATGCCCAAGATTTTATTTAGAAAAAACTACAAAATCCTACCCAGAATGCAATATGGCCTATAGGGTGATCTGAAAATGTGTCAAAAAGATCGGGGTTTTCGGCACAAAATTTTCGCCTAGACCCTGTTAGTAATGTCTGACAATATCAGAGCATTCTTATAAATGCGCAAGATTTTATTTAGAAAAAACTACAAAATCCTACCCAGAATGCAATATGGCCTATAGGGTGATCTGAAAATGTGTCAAAAAGATCGGGGTTTTCGTCACAAAATTTTTGCCTAGACCCTGTTAGTAATGTCTGACAATATCAAAGCATTCTGATAAATGCGCAAGATTTTATTTAGAAAAAACTTCAAAATCCTACCCAGAATGCAATATGGCCTATAGGGTGATCTGAAAATGTGTCAAAAAGATCGGGGTTTTCGGCACAAAATTTTCGCCTAGACCCTGTTAGTAATGTCTGACAATATCAGAGCATTCTGATAAATGCGCAAGATTTTATTTAGAAAAAACTACAAAATCCTACCCATAATGCAATATGGCCTATAGGGTGATCTGAAAATGTGTCAAAAAGATCGGGGTTTTCGGCACAAAATTTTCGCCTAGACCCTGTTAGTAATGTCTGACAATATCAAAGCATTCTGATAAATGCGCAAGATTTTATTTAGAAAAAACTACAAAATCCTACCCAGAATGCAATATGGCCTATAGGGTGATCTGAAAATGTGTCAAAAAGATCGGGGTTTTCGGCACCAAATTTTTGCCTAGACCCTGTTAGTAATGTCTGACAATATCAGAGCATTCTGATAAATGCGCAAGATTTTATTTAGAAAAAAACTACAAAATCCTACCCAGAATGCAATATGGCCTATAGGGTGATCTGAAAATGTGTCAAAAAGATCGGGGTTTTCGGCACAAAATTTTCGCCTAGACCCTGTTAGTAATGTCTGACAATATCAGAGCATTCTGATAAATGCGCAAGATTTTATTTAGAAAAAACTACAAAATCCTACCCAGAATGCAATATGGCCTATAGGGTGATCTGAAAATGTGTCAAAAAGATCGGGGTTTTCGGCACCAAATTTTCGCCTAGACCCTGTTAGTAATGTCTGACAATATCAGAGCATTCTGATAAATGCGCAAGATTTTATTTAGAAAAAACTACAAAATCCTACCCAGAATGCAATATGGCCTATAGGGTGATCTGAAAATGTGTCAAAAAGATCGGGGTTTTCGGCACCAAATTTTCGCCTAGACCCTGTTAGTAATGTCTGACAATATCAGAGCATTCTGATAAATGCGCAAGATTTTATTTAGAAAAAACTACAAAATCCTACCCAGAATGCAATATGGCCTATAGGGTGATCTGAAAATGTGTCAAAAAGATCGGGGTTTTCGTCACAAAATTTTCGCCTAGACCCTGTTAGTAATGTCTGACAATATCAGAGCATTCTTATAAATGCGCAAGATTTTATTTAGAAAAAACTACAAAATCCTACCCAGAATGCAATATGGCCTATAGGGTGATCTGAAAATGTGTCAAAAAGATCGGGGTTTTCGGCACAAAATTTTTGCCTAGACCCTGTTAGTAATGTCTGACAATATCAAAGCATTCTGATAAATGCGCAAGATTTTATTTAGAAAAAACTTCAAAATCCTACCCAGAATGCAATATGGCCTATAGGGTGATCTGAAAATGTGTCAAAAAGATCGGGGTTTTCGGCACAAAATTTTCGCCTAGACCCTGTTAGTAATGTCTGACAATATCAGAGCATTCTGATAAATGCGCAAGATTTTATTTAGAAAAAACTACAAAATCCTACCCAGAATGCAATATGGCCTATAGGGTGATCTGAAAATGTGTCAAAAAGATCGGGGTTTTCGGCACAAAATTTTTGTCTAGACCCTGTTAGTAATGTCTGACAATATCAGAGCATTCTGATAAATGCGCAATATTTTATTTAGAAAAAACTACAAAATCCTACCAAGAATGCAATATGGCCTATATGGTGATCTGAAAATGTGTCAAAAAGATCGGGGTTTTCGGCACAAAATTTTCGCCTAGACCCTGTTAGTAATGTCTGACAATATCAGAGCATTCTGATAAATGCGCAAGATTTTATTTAGAAAAAACTACAAAATCCTACCCAGAATGCAATATGGCCTATAGGGTGATCTGAAAATGTGTCAAAAAGATCGGGGTTTTCGGCACCAAATTTTCGCCTAGACCCTGTTAGTAATGTCTGACAATATCAGAGCATTCTGATAAATGCGCAAGATTTTATTTAGAAAAAACTACAAAATCCTACCCAGAATGCAATATGGCCTATAGGGTGATCTGAAAATGTGTCAAAAAGATCGGGGTTTTCGGCACAAAATTTTCGCCTAGACCCTGTTAGTAATGTCTGACAATATCAGAGCATTCTGATAAATGCGCAAGATTTTATTTAGAAAAAAACTACAAAATCCTACCCAGAATGCAATATGGCCTATAGGGTGATCTGAAAATGTGTCAAAAAGATCGGGGTTTTCGGCACCAAATTTTCGCCTAGACCCTGTTAGTAATGTCTGACAATATCAAAGCATTCTGATAAATGCGCAAGATTTTATTTAGAAAAAACTTCAAAATCCTACCCAGAATGCAATATGGCCTATAGGGTGATCTGAAAATGTGTCAAAAAGATCGGGGTTTTCGGCACAAAATTTTCGCCTAGACCCTGTTAGTAATGTCTGACAATATCAGAGCATTCTGATAAATGCGCAAGATTTTATTTAGAAAAAAACTACAAAATCCTACCCAGAATGCAATATGGCCTATAGGGTGATCTGAAAATGTGTCAAAAAGATCGGGGTTTTCGGCACAAAATTTTCGCCTAGACCCTGTTAGTAATGTCTGACAATATCAGAGCATTCTGATAAATGCGCAAGATTTTATTTAGAAAAAACTACAAAATCCTACCCAGAATGCAATATGGCCTATAGGGTGATCTGAAAATGTGTCAAAAAGATCGGGGTTTTCGGCACCAAATTTTCGCCTAGACCCTGTTAGTAATGTCTGACAATATCAGAGCATTCTGATAAATGCGCAAGATTTTATTTAGAAAAAACTACAAAATCCTACCCAGAATGCAATATGGCCTATAGGGTGATCTGAAAATGTGTCAAAAAGATCGGGGTTTTCGGCACCAAATTTTCGCCTAGACCCTGTTAGTAATGTCTGACAATATCAGAGCATTCTGATAAATGCGCAAGATTTTATTTAGAAAAAACTACAAAATCCTACCCAGAATGCAATATGGCCTATAGGGTGATCTGAAAATGTGTCAAAAAGATCGGGGTTTTCGTCACAAAATTTTCGCCTAGACCCTGTTAGTAATGTCTGACAATATCAGAGCATTCTTATAAATGCGCAAGATTTTATTTAGAAAAAACTACAAAATCCTACCCAGAATGCAATATGGCCTATAGGGTGATCTGAAAATGTGTCAAAAAGATCGGGGTTTTCGGCACAAAATTTTTGCCTAGACCCTGTTAGTAATGTCTGACAATATCAAAGCATTCTGATAAATGCGCAAGATTTTATTTAGAAAAAACTTCAAAATCCTACCCAGAATGCAATATGGCCTATAGGGTGATCTGAAAATGTGTCAAAAAGATCGGGGTTTTCGGCACAAAATTTTCGCCTAGACCCTGTTAGTAATGTCTGACAATATCAGAGCATTCTGATAAATGCGCAAGATTTTATTTAGAAAAAACTACAAAATCCTACCCAGAATGCAATATGGCCTATATGGTGATCTGAAAATGTGTCAAAAAGATCGGGGTTTTCGGCACAAAATTTTTGTCTAGACCCTGTTAGTAATGTCTGACAATATCAGAGCATTCTGATAAATGCGCAATATTTTATTTAGAAAAAACTACAAAATCCTACCCAGAATGCAATATGGCCTATATGGTGATCTGAAAATGTGTCAAAAAGATCGGGGTTTTCGGCACCAAATTTTCGCCTAGACCCTGTTAGTAATGTCTGACAATATCAGAGCATTCTGATAAATGCGCAAGATTTTATTTAGAAAAAACTACAAAATCCTACCCAGAATGCAATATGGCCTATAGGGTGATCTGAAAATGTGTCAAAAAGATCGGGGTTTTCGGCACCAAATTTTCGCCTAGACCCTGTTAGTAATGTCTGACAATATCAGAGCATTCTGATAAATGCGCAAGATTTTATTTAGAAAAAACTACAAAATCCTACCCAGAATGCAATATGGCCTATAGGGTGATCTGAAAATGTGTCAAAAAGATCGGGGTTTTCGGCACCAAATTTTCGCCTAGACCCTGTTAGTAATGTCTGACAATATCAGAGCATTCTGATAAATGCGCAAGATTTTATTTAGAAAAAAACTACAAAATCCTACCCAGAATGCAATATGGCCTATAGGGTGATCTGAAAATGTGTCAAAAAGATCGGGGTTTTCGGCACAAAATTTTCGCCTAGACCCTGTTAGTAATGTCTGACAATATCAGAGCATTCTGATAAATGCGCAAGATTTTATTTAGAAAAAACTACAAAATCCTACCCAGAATGCAATATGGCCTATAGGGTGATCTGAAAATGTGTCAAAAAGATCGGGGTTTTCGGCACAAAATTTTTGTCTAGACCCTGTTAGTAATGTCTGACAATATCAGAGCATTCTGATAAATGCGCAAGATTTTATTTAGAAAAAACTACAAAATCCTACCCAGAATGCAATATGGCCTATAGGGTGATCTGAAAATGTGTCAAAAAGATCGGGGTTTTCGGCACCAAATTTTCGCCTAGACCCTGTTAGTAATGTCTGACAATATCAGAGCATTCTGATAAATGCGCAAGATTTTATTTAGAAAAAACTACAAAATCCTACCCAGAATGCAATATGGCCTATAGGGTGATCTGAAAATGTGTCAAAAAGATCGGGGTTTTCGGCACCAAATTTTCGCCTAGACCCTGTTAGTAATGTCTGACAATATCAAAGCATTCTGATAAATGCGCAAGATTTTATTTAGAAAAAACTACAAAATCCTACCCAGAATGCAATATGGCCTATAGGGTGATCTGAAAATGTGTCAAAAAGATCGGGGTTTTCGGCACAAAATTTTTGCCTAGACCCTGTTAGTAATGTCTGACAATATCAGAGCATTCTGATAAATGCGCAAGATTTTATTTAGAAAAAAACTACAATATCCTACCCAGAATGCAATATGGCCTATAGGGTGATCTGAAAATGTGTCAAAAAGATCGGGGTTTTCGTCACCAAATTTTCGCCTAGACCCTGTTAGTAATGTCTGACAATATCAGAGCATTCTGATAAATGCGCAAGATTTTATTTAGAAAAAACTACAAAATCCTACCTAGAATGCAATATGGCCTATAGGGTGATCTGAAAATGTGTCAAAAAGATCGGGGTTTTCGGCACAAAATTTTTGTCTAGACCCTGTTAGTAATGTCTGACAATATCAGAGCATTCTGATAAATGCGCAATATTTTATTTAGAAAAAACTACAAAATCCTACCCAGAATGCAATATGGCCTATATGGTGATCTGAAAATGTGTCAAAAAGATCGGGGTTTTCGGCACAAAATTTTCGCCTAGACCCTGTTAGTAATGTCTGACAATATCAGAGCATTCTGATAAATGCGCAAGATTTTATTTAGAAAAAACTACAAAATCCTACCCAGAATGCAATATGGCCTATAGGGTGATCTGAAAATGTGTCAAAAAGATCGGGGTTTTCGGCACCAAATTTTCGCCTAGACCCTGTTAGTAATGTCTGACAATATCAGAGCATTCTGATAAATGCGCAAGATTTTATTTAGAAAAAACTACAAAATCCTACCCAGAATGCAATATGGCCTATAGGGTGATGTGAAAATGTGTCAAAAAGATCGGGGTTTTCGGCACAAAATTTTTGTCTAGACCCTGTTAGTAATGTCTGACAATATCAGAGCATTCTGATAAATGCGCAAGATTTTATTTAGAAAAAACTACAAAATCCTACCCAGAATGCAATATGGCCTATATGGTGATCTGAAAATGTGTCAAAAAGATCGGGGTTTTCGGCACAAAATTTTCGCCTAGACCCTGTTAGTAATGTCTGACAATATCAGAGCATTCTGATAAATGCGCAAGATTTTATTTAGAAAAAACTACAAAATCCTACCCAGAATGCAATATGGCCTATAGGGTGATCTGAAAATGTGTCAAAAAGATCGGGGTTTTCGGCACCAAATTTTCGCCTAGACCCTGTTAGTAATGTCTGACAATATCAGAGCATTCTGATAAATGCCCAAGATTTTATTTAGAAAAAACTACAAAATCCTACCCAGAATGCAATATGGCCTATAGGGTGATTTGAAAATGTGTCAAAAAGATCGGGGTTTTCGGCACAAAATTTTCGCCTAGACCCTGTTAGTAATGTCTGACAATATCAGAGCATTCTGATAAATGCGCAAGATTTTATTTAGAAAAAACTACAAAATCCTACCCAGAATGCAATATGGCCTATAGGGTGATCTGAAAATGTGTCAAAAAGATCGGGGTTTTCGGCACAAAATTTTCGCCTAGACCCTGTTAGTAATGTCTGACAATATCAGAGCATTCTGATAAATGCGCAAGATTTTATTTAGAACAAACTACAAAATCCTACCCAGAATGCAATATGGCCTATACGGTGATCTGAAAATGTGTCTAAAAGATCGGGGTTTTCGTCACAAAATTTTCGCCTAGACCCTGTTAGTAATGTCTGACAATATCAGAGCATTCTGATAAATGCGCAAGATTTTATTTAGAACAAACTACAAAATCCTACCCAGAATGCAATATGGCCTATACGGTGATCTGAAAATGTGTCTAAAAGATCGGGGTTTTCGTCACAAAATTTTCGCCTAGACCCTGTTAGTAATCTCTGACAATATCAGAGCATTCTGATAAATGTGCAAGATTTTATTTAGAAAAAACTACAAAATCCTACCAAGAATGCAATATGGCCTATAGGGTGATCTGAAAATGTGTCAAAAAGATCGGGGTTTTCGGCACCAAATTTTCGCCTAGACCCTGTTAGTAATGTCTGACAATATCAGAGCATTCTGATAAATGCGCAAGATTTTATTTAGAAAAAACTACAAAATCCTACCTAGAATGCAATATGGCCTATAGGGTGATCTGAAAATGTGTCAAAAAGATCGGGGTTTTCGGCACCAAATTTTTGTCTAGACCCTGTTAGTAATGTCTGACAATATCAGAGCATTCTGATAAATGCGCAATATTTTATTTAGAAAAAACTACAAAATCCTACCCAGAATGCAATATGGCCTATATGGTGATCTGAAAATGTGTCAAAAAGATCGGGGTTTTCGGCACAAAATTTTCGCCTAGACCCTGTTAGTAATGTCTGACAATATCAGAGCATTCTGATAAATGCGCAAGATTTTATTTAGAAAAAACTACAAAATCCTACCCAGAATGCAATATGGCCTATAGGGTGATCTGAAAATGTGTCAAAAAGATCGGGGTTTTCGGCACCAAATTTTCGCCTAGACCCTGTTAGTAATGTCTGACAATATCAGAGCATTCTGATAAATGCGCAAGATTTTATTTAGAAAAAACTACAAAATCCTACCCAGAATGCAATATGGCCTATAGGGTGATCTGAAAATGTGTCAAAAAGATCGGGGTTTTCGGCACAAAATTTTCGCCTAGACCCTGTTAGTAATGTCTGACAATATCCGAGCATTCTGATAAATGCGCAAGATTTTATTTAGAAAAAAACTACAAAATCCTACCCAGAATGCAATATGGCCTATAGGGTGATCTGAAAATGTGTCAAAAAGATCGGGGTTTTCGGCACAAAATTTTCGCCTAGACCCTGTTAGTAATGTCTGACAATATCAGAGCATTCTGATAAATGCGCAATATTTTATTTAGAAAAAACTACAAAATCCTACCCAGAATGCAATATGGCCTATAGGGTGATGTGAAAATGTGTCAAAAAGATCGGGGTTTTCGGCACAAAATTTTTGTCTAGACCCTGTTAGTAATGTCTGACAATATCAGAGCATTCTGATAAATGCGCAAGATTTTATTTAGAAAAAACTACAAAATCCTACCCAGAATGCAATATGGCCTATATGGTGATCTGAAAATGTGTCAAAAAGATCGGGGTTTTCGGCACAAAATTTTCGCCTAGACCCTGTTAGTAATGTCTGACAATATCAGAGCATTCTGATAAATGCGCAAGATTTTATTTAGAAAAAACTACAAAATCCTACCCAGAATGCAATATGGCCTATAGGGTGATCTGAAAATGTGTCAAAAAGATCGGGGTTTTCGGCACCAAATTTTCGCCTAGACCCTGTTAGTAATGTCTGACAATATCAGAGCATTCTGATAAATGCCCAAGATTTTATTTAGAAAAAACTACAAAATCCTACCCAGAATGCAATATGGCCTATAGGGTGATTTGAAAATGTGTCAAAAAGATCGGGGTTTTCGGCACAAAATTTTCGCCTAGACCCTGTTAGTAATGTCTGACAATATCAGAGCATTCTGATAAATGCGCAAGATTTTATTTAGAAAAAACTACAAAATCCTACCCAGAATGCAATATGGCCTATAGGGTGATCTGAAAATGTGTCAAAAAGATCGGGGTTTTCGGCACAAAATTTTCGCCTAGACCCTGTTAGTAATGTCTGACAATATCAGAGCATTCTGATAAATGCGCAAGATTTTATTTAGAACAAACTACAAAATCCTACCCAGAATGCAATATGGCCTATACGGTGATCTGAAAATGTGTCTAAAAGATCGGGGTTTTCGTCACAAAATTTTCGCCTAGACCCTGTTAGTAATGTCTGACAATATCAGAGCATTCTGATAAATGCGCAAGATTTTATTTAGAACAAACTACAAAATCCTACCCAGAATGCAATATGGCCTATACGGTGATCTGAAAATGTGTCTAAAAGATCGGGGTTTTCGTCACAAAATTTTCGCCTAGACCCTGTTAGTAATCTCTGACAATATCAGAGCATTCTGATAAATGTGCAAGATTTTATTTAGAAAAAACTACAAAATCCTACCAAGAATGCAATATGGCCTATAGGGTGATCTGAAAATGTGTCAAAAAGATCGGGGTTTTCGGCACCAAATTTTCGCCTAGACCCTGTTAGTAATGTCTGACAATATCAGAGCATTCTGATAAATGCGCAAGATTTTATTTAGAAAAAACTACAAAATCCTACCCAGAATGCAATATGGCCTATATGGTGATCTGAAAATGTGTCAAAAAGAACGGGGTTTTCGTCACAAAATTTTTGCCTAGACACTGTTAGTAATGTCTGACAATATCAGAGCATTCTGATAAATGCGCAAGATTTTATTTAGAAAAAACTACAAATCCTACCCAGAATGCAATATGGCCTATAGGGTGATCTGAAAATGTGTCAAAAAGATCGGGGTTTTCGGCACCAAATTTTCGCCTAGACCCTGTTAGTAATGTCTGACAATATCAGAGCATTCTGATAAATGCCCAAGATTTTATTTAGAAAAAACTACAAAATTCTACCCAGAATGCAATATGGCCTATATGGTGATCTGAAAATGTGTCAAAAAGATCGGGGTTTTCGGTACAAAATTTTCGCCTAGACCCTGTTAGTAATGTCTGACAATATCAGAGCATTCTGATAAATGCGCTAGATTTTATTTAGAAAAAACTACAAAATCCTACTCAGAATGCAATATGGCCTATACGGTGATCTGAAAATGTGTCTAAAAGGTCGGGGTTTTCGTCACAAAATTTTCGCCTAGACCCTGTTAGTAATGTCTGACAATATCAGAGCATTCTGATAAATGCGCAAGATTTTATTTAGAAAAAACTACAAAATCCTACCCAGAATGCAATATGGCCTATATGGTGATCTGAAAATGTGTCAAAAAGAACGGGGTTTTCGTCACAAAATTTTTGCCTAGACACTGTTAGTAATGTCTGACAATATCAGAGCATTCTGATAAATGCGCAAGATTTTATTTAGAAAAAACTACAAAATCCTACCCAGAATGCAATATGGCCTATAGGGTGATCTGAAAATGTGTCAAAAAGATCGGGGTTTTCGGCACCAAATTTTCGCCTAGACCCTGTTAGTAATGTCTGACAATATCAGAGCATTCTGATAAATGCCCAAGATTTTATTTAGAAAAAACTACAAAATTCTACCCAGAATGCAATATGGCCTATATGGTGATCTGAAAATGTGTCAAAAAGATCGGGGTTTTCGGTACAAAATTTTCGCCTAGACCCTGTTAGTAATGTCTGACAATATCAGAGCATTCTGATAAATGCGCAAGATTTTATTTAGAAAAAACTACAAAATCCTACCCAGAATGCAATATGGCCTATAGGGTGATCTGAAAATGTGTCAAAAAGATCGGGGTTTTCGTCACCAAATTTTCGCCTAGACCCTGTTAGTAATGTCTGACAATATCAGAGCATTCTGATAAATGCGCAAGATTTTATTTAGAAAAAACTACAAAATCCTACCAAGAATGCAATATGGCCTATAGGGTGATCTGAAAATGTGTCAAAAAGATCGGGGTTTTCGGCACAAAATTTTCGCCTAGACCCTGTTAGTAATGTCTGACAATATCAGAGCATTCTAATAAATGCGCAAGATTTTATTTAGAAAAAACTACAAAATCCTACCCAGAATGCAATATGGCCTATATGGTGATCTGAAAATGTGTCTAAAAGATCGGGGTTTTCGTCACAAAATTTTTGCCTAGACCCTGTTAGTAATGTCTGACAATATCAGAGCATTCTGATAAATGCGCAAGATTTTATTTAGAAAAAACTACAAAATCCTACCCAGAATGCAATATGGCCTATAGGGTGATCTGAAAATGTGTCAAAAAGATCGGGGTTTTCGGCACCAAATTTTCGCCTAGACCCTGTTAGTAATGTCTGACAATATCAGAGCATTCTGATAAATGCGCAAGATTTTATTTAGAAAAAACTACAAAATTCTACCCAGAATGCAATATGGCCTATATGGTGATCTGAAAATGTGTCAAAAAGATCGGGGTTTTCGTCACCAAATTTTCGCCTAGACCCTGTTAGTAATGTCTGACAATATCAGAGCATTCTGATAAATGCCCAAGATTTTATTTAGAAAAAACTACAAAATTCTACCCAGAATGCAATATGGCCTATATGGTGATCTGAAAATGTGTCAAAAAGATCGGGGTTTTCGGTACAAAATTTTCGCCTAGACCCTGTTAGTAATGTCTGACAATATCAGAGCATTCTGATAAATGCGCTAGATTTTATTTAGAAAAAACTACAAAATCCTACTCAGAATGCAATATGGCCTATACGGTGATCTGAAAATGTGTCTAAAAGGTCGGGGTTTTCGTCACAAAATTTTCGCCTAGACCCTGTTAGTAATGTCTGACAATATCAGAGCATTCTGATAAATGCGCAAGATTTTATTTAGAAAAAACTACAAAATCCTACCCAGAATGCAATATGGCCTATATGGTGATCTGAAAATGTGTCAAAAAGAACGGGGTTTTCGTCACAAAATTTTTGCCTAGACACTGTTAGTAATGTCTGACAATATCAGAGCATTCTGATAAATGCGCAAGATTTTATTTAGAAAAAACTACAAAATCCTACCCAGAATGCAATATGGCCTATAGGGTGATCTGAAAATGTGTCAAAAAGATCGGGGTTTTCGGCACCAAATTTTCGCCTAGACCCTGTTAGTAATGTCTGACAATATCAGAGCATTCTGATAAATGCCCAAGATTTTATTTAGAAAAAACTACAAAATTCTACCCAGAATGCAATATGGCCTATATGGTGATCTGAAAATGTGTCAAAAAGATCGGGGTTTTCGGTACAAAATTTTCGCCTAGACCCTGTTAGTAATGTCTGACAATATCAGAGCATTCTGATAAATGCGCAAGATTTTATTTAGAAAAAACTACAAAATCCTACTCAGAATGCAATATGGCCTATACGGTGATCTGAAAATGTGTCTAAAAGGTCGGGGTTTTCGTCACAAAATTTTCGCCTAGACCCTGTTAGTAATGTCTGACAATATCAGAGCATTCTGATAAATGCGCAAGATTTTATTTAGAAAAAACTACAAAATCCTACCCAGAATGCAATATGGCCTATAGGGTGATCTGAAAATGTGTCAAAAAGATCGGGGTTTTCGTGACCAAATTTTCGCCTAGACCCTGTTAGTAATGTCTGACAATATCAGAGCATTCTGATAAATGCGCAAGATTTTATTTAGAAAAAACTACAAAATCCTACCAAGAATGCAATATGGCCTATAGGGTGATCTGAAAATGTGTCAAAAAGATCGGGGTTTTCGGCACAAAATTTTCGCCTAGACCCTGTTAGTAATGTCTGACAATATCAGAGCATTCTAATAAATGCGCAAGATTTTATTTAGAAAAAACTACAAAATCCTACCCAGAATGCAATATGGCCTATATGGTGATCTGAAAATGTGTCTAAAAGATCGGGGTTTTCGTCACAAAATTTTTGCCTAGACCCTGTTAGTAATGTCTGACAATATCAGAGCATTCTGATAAATGCGCAAGATTTTATTTAGAAAAAACTACAAAATCCTACCCAGAATGCAATATGGCCTATAGGGTGATCTGAAAATGTGTCAAAAAGATCGGGGTTTTCGGCACCAAATTTTCGCCTAGACACTGTTAGTAATGTCTGACAATATCAGAGCATTCTGATAAATGCGCAAGATTTTATTTAGAAAAAACTACAAAATTCTACCCAGAATGCAATATGGCCTATATGGTGATCTGAAAATGTGTCAAAAAGATCGGGGTTTTCGTCACCAAATTTTCGCCTAGACCCTGTTAGTAATGTCTGACAATATCAGAGCATTCTGATAAATGCCCAAGATTTTATTTAGAAAAAACTACAAAATTCTACACAGAATGCAATATGGCCTATAGGGTGATCTGAAAATGTGTCAAAAAGATCGGGGTTTTCGTCACAAAATTTTCGCCTAGACCCTGTTAGTAATGTCTGACAATATCAGAGCATTCTGATAAATGTGCAAGATTTTATTTAGAAAAAACTACAAAATCCTACCCAGAATGCAATATGGCCTATAGGGTGATCTGAAAATGTGTCAAAAAGATCAGGGTTTTCGGCACCAAATTTTCGCCTAGACCCTGTTAGTAATGTCTGACAATATCAGAGCATTCTGATAAATGCGCAAGATTTTATTTAGAAAAAACTACAAAATCCTACCCAGAATGCAATATGGCCTATAGGGTGATCTGAAAATGTGTCAAAAAGATCGGGGTTTTCGTCACAAAATTTTCGCCTAGACCCTGTTAGTAATGTCTGACAATATCAGAGCATTCTGATAAATGTGCAAGATTTTATTTAGAAAAAACTACAAAATCCTACCCAGAATGCAATATGGCCTATAGGGTGATCTGAAAATGTGTCAAAAAGATCAGGGTTTTCGGCACCAAATTTTCGCCTAGACCCTGTTAGTAATGTCTGACAATATCAGAGCATTCTGATAAATGCGCAAGATTTTATTTAGAAAAAACTACAAAATCCTACCCAGAATGCAATATGGCCTATAGGGTGATCTGAAAATGTGTCAAAAAGATCGGGGTTTTCGGCACCAAATTTTCGCCTAGACCCTGTTAGTAATGTCTGACAATATCAGAGCATTCTGATAAATGCGCAAGATTTTATTTAGAACAAACTACAAAATCCTACCCAGAATGCAATATGGCCTATAGGGTGATCTGAAAATGTGTCTAAAAGATCGGGGTTTTCGTCACAAAATTTTCGCCTAGACCCTGTTAGTAATCTCTGACAATATCAGAGCATTCTGATAAATGTGCAAGATTTTATTTAGAAAAAACTACAAAATCCTACCCAGAATGCAATATGGCCTATATGGTGATATGAAAATGTGTCAAAAAGAACGGGGTTTTCGGCACAAAATTTTTGCCTAGACACTGTTAGTAATGTCTGACAATATCAGAGCATTCTGATAAATGCGCAAGATTTTATTTAGAAAAAACTACAAAATCCTACCCAGAATGCAATATGGCCTATAGGGTGATCTGAAAATGTGTCAAAAAGATCGGGGTTTTCGGCACCAAATTTTCGCCTAGACCCTGTTAGTAATGTCTGACAATATCAGAGCATTCTGATAAATGCCCAAGATTTTATTTAGAAAAAACTACAAAATTCTACCCAGAATGCAATATGGCCTATAGGGTGATCTGAAAATGTGTCAAAAAGATCGGGGTTTTCGGCACAAAATTTTTGCCTAGACCCTGTTAGTAATGTCTGACAATATCAGAGCATTCTGATAAATGCGCAAGATTTTATTTAGAAAAAACTACAAAATCCTACCCAGAATGCAATATGGCCTATAGGGTGATCTGAAAATGTGTCAAAAAGATCGGGGTTTTCGGCACCAAATTTTCGCCTAGACCCTGTTAGTAATTTCTGACAATATCAGAGCATTCTGATAAATGCGCAAGATTTTATTTAGAAAAAACTACAAAATCCTACCCAGAATGCAATATGGCCTATAGGGTGATCTGAAAATGTGTCAAAAAGATCGGGGTTTTCGGCACCAAATTTTCGCCTAGACCCTGTTAGTAATGTCTGACAATATCAGAGCATTCTGATAAATGCGCAAGATTTTATTTAGAAAAAACTACAAAATCCTACCCAGAATGCAATATGGCCTATACGGTGATCTGAAAATGTGTCTAAAAGATCGGGGTTTTCGTCACAAAATTTTCGCCTAGACCCTGTTAGTAATGTCTGACAATATCAGAGCATTCTGATAAATGCGCAAGATTTTATTTAGAAAAAACTACAAAATCCTACCCAGAATGCAATATGGCCTATATGGTGATCTGAAAATGTGTCAAAAAGAACGGGGTTTTCGGCACAAAATTTTTGCCTAGACACTGTTAGTAATGTCTGACAATATCAGAGCATTCTGATAAATGGGCAAGATTTTATTTAGAAAAAACTACAAAATCCTACCCAGAATGCAATATGGCCTATACGGTGATCTGAAAATGTGTCTAAAAGATCGGGGTTTTCGTCACAAAATTTTCGCCTAGACCCTGTTAGTAATGTCTGACAATATCAGAGCATTCTGATAAATGCGCAAGATTTTATTTAGAAAAAACTACAAAATCCTACCCAGAATGCAATATGGCCTATATGGTGATCTGAAAATGTGTCAAAAAGAACGGGGTTTTCGGCACCAAATTTTTGCCTAGACACTGTTAGTAATGTCTGACAATATCAGAGCATTCTGATAAATGCGCAAGATTTTATTTAGAAAAAACTACAAAATCCTACCCAGAATGCAATATGGCCTATATGGTGATCTGAAAATGTGTCAAAAAGAACGGGGTTTTCGGCACCAAATTTTTGCCTAGACACTGTTAGTAATGTCTGACAATATCAGAGCATTCTGATAAATGGGCAAGATTTTATTTAGAAAAAACTACAAAATCCTACCCAGAATGCAATATGGCCTATAGGGTGATCTGAAAATGTGTCAAAAAGATCGGGGTTTTCGGCACCAAATTTTCGCCTAGACCCTGTTAGTAATGTCTGACAATATCAGAGCATTCTGATAAATGCCCAAGATTTTATTTAGAAAAAACTACAAAATCCTACCCAGAATGCAATATGGCCTATATGGTGATCTGAAAATGTGTCAAAAAGAACGGGGTTTTCGGCACAAAATTTTTGCCTAGACACTGTTAGTAATGTCTGACAATATCAGAGCATTCTGATAAATGGGCAAGATTTTATTTAGAAAAAACTACAAAATCCTACCCAGAATGCAATATGGCCTATAGGGTGATCTGAAAATGTGTCAAAAAGATCGGGCTTTTCGGCACCAAATTTTCGCCTAGACCCTGTTAGTAATGTCTGACAATATCAGAGCATTCTGATAAATGCCCAAGATTTTATTTAGAAAAAACTACAAAATTCTACCCAGAATGCAATATGGCCTATATGGTGATCTGAAAATGTGTCAAAAAGATCGGGGTTTTCGGCACAAAATTTTTGCCTAGACCCTGTTAGTAATGTCTGACAATATCAGAGCATTCTGATAAATGCGCAAGATTTTATTTAGAAAAAACTACAAAATCCTACCCAGAATGCAATATGGCCTATATGGTGATCTGAAAATGTGTCAAAAAGAACGGGGTTTTCGGCACAAAATTTTTGCCTAGACACTGTTAGTAATGTCTGACAATATCAGAGCATTCTGATAAATGGGCAAGATTTTATTTAGAAAAAACTACAAAATCCTACCCAGAATGCAATATGGCCTATAGGGTGATCTGAAAATGTGTCAAAAAGATCGGGGTTTTCGGCACCAAATTTTCGCCTAGACCCTGTTAGTAATGTCTGACAATATCAGAGCATTCTGATAAATGCCCAAGATTTTATTTAGAAAAAACTACAAAATTCTACCCAGAATGCAATATGGCCTATATGGTGATCTGAAAATGTGTCAAAAAGATCGGGGTTTTCGGCACAAAAATTTTGCCTAGACCCTGTTAGTAATGTCTGACAATATCAGAGCATTCTGATAAATGCGCAAGATTTTATTTAGAAAAAACTACAAAATCCTACCCAGAATGCAATATGGCCTATACGGTGATCTGAAAATGTGTCTAAAAGATCGGGGTTTTCGTCACAAAATTTTCGCCTAGACCCTGTTAGTAATGTCTGACAATATCAGAGCATTCTGATAAATGCGCAAGATTTTATTTAGAAAAAACTACAAAATCCTACCCAGAATGCAATATGGCCTATATGGTGATCTGAAAATGTGTCAAAAAGAACGGGGTTTTCGGCACAAAATTTTTGCCTAGACACTGTTAGTAATGTCTGACAATATCAGAGCATTCTGATAAATGGGCAAGATTTTATTTAGAAAAAACTACAAAATCCTACCCAGAATGCAATATGGCCTATAGGGTGATCTGAAAATGTGTCAAAAAGATCGGGGTTTTCGGCACCAAATTTTCGCCTAGACCCTGTTAGTAATGTCTGACAATATCAGAGCATTCTGATAAATGCCCAAGATTTTATTTAGAAAAAACTACAAAATTCTACCCAGAATGCAATATGGCCTATATGGTGATCTGAAAATGTGTCAAAAAGATCGGGGTTTTCGGCACAAAATTTTTGCCTAGACCCTGTTAGTAATGTCTGACAATATCAGAGCATTCTGATAAATGCGCAAGATTTTATTTAGAAAAAACTACAAAATCCTACCCAGAATGCAATATGGCCTATATGGTGATCTGAAAATGTGTCAAAAAGAACGGGGTTTTCGGCACAAAATTTTTGCCTAGACACTGTTAGTAATGTCTGACAATATCAGAGCATTCTGATAAATGGGCAAGATTTTATTTAGAAAAAACTACAAAATCCTACCCAGAATGCAATATGGCCTATAGGGTGATCTGAAAATGTGTCAAAAAGATCGGGGTTTTCGGCACCAAATTTTCGCCTAGACCCTGTTAGTAATGTCTGACAATATCAGAGCATTCTGATAAATGCCCAAGATTTTATTTAGAAAAAACTACAAAATTCTACCCAGAATGCAATATGGCCTATATGGTGATCTGAAAATGTGTCAAAAAGAACGGGGTTTTCGGCACAAAATTTTTGCCTAGACACTGTTAGTAATGTCTGACAATATCAGAGCATTCTGATAAATGGGCAAGATTTTATTTAGAAAAAACTACAAAATCCTACCCAGAATGCAATATGGCCTATAGGGTGATCTGAAAATGTGTCAAAAAGATCGGGGTTTTCGGCACCAAATTTTCGCCTAGACCCTGTTAGTAATGTCTGACAATATCAGAGCATTCTGATAAATGCCCAAGATTTTATTTAGAAAAAACTACAAAATTCTACCCAGAATGCAATATGGCCTATATGGTGATCTGAAAATGTGTCAAAAAGATCGGGGTTTTCGGCACAAAATTTTTGCCTAGACCCTGTTAGTAATGTCTGACAATATCAGAGCATTCTGATAAATGCGCAAGATTTTATTTAGAAAAAACTACAAAATCCTACCCAGAATGCAATATGGCCTATATGGTGATCTGAAAATGTGTCAAAAAGAACGGGGTTTTCGGCACCAAATTTTTGCCTAGACACTGTTAGTAATGTCTGACAATATCAGAGCATTCTGATAAATGGGCAAGATTTTATTTAGAAAAAACTACAAAATCCTACCCAGAATGCAATATGGCCTATAGGGTGATCTGAAAATGTGTCAAAAAGATCGGGGTTTTCGGCACAAAATTTTCGCCTAGACCCTGTTAGTAATGTCTGACAATAT
>OX459102.1:3270800-3336971 GCA_949775045.1 Metridium senile | reverse complement strand
AGGCCATATTGCATTCTGGGTAGGATTTTGTAGTTTTTTCTAAATAAAATCTTGCACATTTATCAGAATGCTCTAATATTCTCAGACATTACTAACAGGGTCTAGGCGAAAATTTTGTGCCAAAAACCCCGAGCTTTTTGACATATTTTCAGATCACCCTATAGGCCATACTGCATTCTGGGTAGGATTTTGTAGTTTTTTCTAAATAAAATCTTGCACATTTATCAGAATGCTCTAATATTCTCAGACATTACTAACAGGGTGTAGGCGAAAATTTTGTGCCGAAAACCCCGATCTTTTTGACATATTTTAAGATCACCCTATAGGCCATACTGCATTCTGGGTAGGATTTTGTAGTTTTTTCTAAATAAAATATTGCGCATTTATCAGAATGCTCTAATATTCTCAGACATTACTAACAGGGTCTAGGCGAAAATTTTGTGCCGAAAACCGCGATCTTTTTGACACATTTTCAGATCACCCTATAGGACATATTGCATTCTGGGTAGGATTTTGTAGTTTTTTCTAAATAAAATCTTGCACATTTATCAGAATGCTCTAATATTCTCAGACATTACTAACAGGGTCTAGGCGAAAATTTTGTGCCGAAAACCGCGATCTTTTTGACACATTTTCAGATCACCCTATAGGACATATTGCATTCTGGGTAGGATTTTGTAGTTTTTTCTAAATAAAATCTTGCACATTTATCAGAATGCTCTAATATTCTCAGACATTACTAACAGGGTCTAGGCGAAAATTTTGTGCCGAAAACCCCGATCTTTTTGACACATTTTCAGATCACCCTATAGGCCATATTGCATTCTGGGTAGGATTTTGTAGTTTTTTCTAAATAAAATCTTGCACATTTATCAGAATGCTCTAATATTCTCAGACATTACTAACAGGGTCTAGGCGAAAATTTTGTGCCGAAAACCCCGATCTTTTTGACACATTTTCAGATCACCCTATAGGCCATATTGCATTCTGGGTAGGATTTTGTAGTTTTTTCTAAATAAAATCTTGCACATTTATCAGAATGCTCTAATATTCTCAGACATTACTAACAGGGTCTAGGCGAAAATTTTGTGCCAAAAACCCCGAGCTTTTTGACATATTTTCAGATCACCCTATAGGCCATACTGCATTCTGGGTAGGATTTTGTAGTTTTTTCTAAATAAAATCTTGCACATTTATCAGAATGCTCTAATATTCTCAGACATTACTAACAGGGTGTAGGCGAAAATTTTGTGCCGAAAACCTCGAGCTTTTTGACATATTTTAAGATCACCCTATAGGCTATACTGCATTCTGGGTAGGATTTTGTAGTTTTTTCTAAATAAAATCTTGCACATTTATCAGAATACTCTAATATTCTCAGACATTATTAACAGGGTCTAGGCGAAAATTTTGTGCCGAAAACCCCGATCTTTTTGACACATTTTCAGATCACCCTATAGGCCATATTGCATTCTGGGTAGGATTTTGTAGTTTTTTCTAAATAAAATCTTGCGCATTTATCAGAATGCTCTAATATTCTCAGACATTACTAACAGGGTCTAGGCGAAAATTTTGTGCCGAAAACCCCGATCTTTTTGACACATTTTCAGATCACCCTATAGGCCATATTGCATTCTGGGTAGGATTTTGTAGTTTTTTCTAAA
The DNA here is from genome assembly GCA_949775045.1 of Metridium senile. Lineage (NCBI taxonomy): Eukaryota > Metazoa > Cnidaria > Anthozoa > Actiniaria > Metridiidae > Metridium > Metridium senile. Next base: position 3,335,307 of record OX459102.1, on the reverse strand, counting down.
TAAAATCTTGCGCATTTATCAGAATGCTCTGATATTGTCAGACATTACTAACAGGGTCTAGGCGAAAATTTTGTGCCGAAAACCCCGATCTTTTTCACACATTTTCAGATCACCATATAGGCCATATTGCATTCTGGGTAGGATTTTGTAGTTTTTTCTAAATAAAATCTTGCACATTTATCAGAATGCTCTAATATTCTCAGACATTACTAACAGGGTCTAGGCGAAAATTTTGTGCCGAAAACCCCGATCTTTTTGACACATTTTCAGATCACCCTATAGGCCATATTGCATTCTGGGTAGGATTTTGTAGTTTTTTCTAAATAAAATCTTGCGCATTTATCAGAATGCTCTGATATTGTCAGACATTACTAACAGGGTCTAGGCGAAAATTTTGTGCCGAAAACCCCGATCTTTTTGACATATTTTAAGATCACCCTATAGGCCATATTGCATTCTGGGTAGGATTTTGTAGTTTTTTCTAAATAAAATCTTGCACATTTATCAGAATGCTCTAATATTCTCAGACATTACTAACAGGGTCTAGGCGAAAATGTTGTGCCGAAAACCCCGATCTTTTTGACACATTTTCAGATCACCCTATAGGCCATATTGCATTCTGGGTAGGATTTTGTAGTTTTTTCTAAATAAAATCTTGCACATTTATCAGAATGCTCTAATATTCTCAGACATTACTAACATGTACAGGGTGTAGGCGAAAATTTTGTGCCGAAAACCCCGAGCTTTTTGACATATTTTAAGATCACCCTATAGGCTATACTGCATTCTGGGTAGGATTTTGTAGTTTTTTCTAAATAAAATCTTGCACATTTATCAGAATGCTCTAATATTCTCAGACATTACTAACAAGGTCTAGGCGAAAATTTTGTGCCGAAAACCCCGATCTTTTTCACATATTTTAAGATCACCCTATAGGCCATACTGCATTCTGGGTAGGATTTTGTAGTTTTTTCTAAATAAAATCTTGCACATTTATCAGAATGCTCTAATATTCTCAGACATTACTAACAGGGTCTAGGCGAAAATTTTGTGCCGAAAACCCCGATCTTTTTGACACATTTTCAGATCACCCTATAGGCCATATTGCATTCTGGGTAGGATTTTGTAGTTTTTTCTAAATAAAATCTTGCGCATTTATCAGAATGCTCTGATATTGTCAGACATTACTAACAGGGTCTAGGCGAAAATTTTGTGCCGAAAACCCCGATCTTTTTGACATATTTTAAGATCACCCTATAGGCCATATTGCATTCTGGGTAGGATTTTGTAGTTTTTTCTAAATAAAATCTTGCACATTTATCAGAATGCTCTAATATTCTCAGACATTACTAACAGGGTCTAGGCGAAAATGTTGTGCCGAAAACCCCGATCTTTTTGACACATTTTCAGATCACCCTATAGGCCATATTGCATTCTGGGTAGGATTTTGTAGTTTTTTCTAAATAAAATCTTGCACATTTATCAGAATGCTCTAATATTCTCAGACATTACTAACATGTACAGGGTGTAGGCGAAAATTTTGTGCCGAAAACCCCGAGCTTTTTGACATATTTTAAGATCACCCTATAGGCTATACTGCATTCTGGGTAGGATTTTGTAGTTTTTTCTAAATAAAATCTTGCACATTTATCAGAATGCTCTAATATTCTCAGACATTACTAACAAGGTCTAGGCGAAAATTTTGTGCCGAAAACCCCGATCTTTTTGACATATTTTAAGATCACCCTATAGGCCATACTGCATTCTGGGTAGGATTTTGTAGTTTTTTCTAAATAAAATCTTGCGCATTTATCAGAATGCTCTGATATTGTCAGACATTACTAACAGGGTCTAGGCGAAAATTTTGTGCCGAAAACCCCGATCTTTTTGACATATTTTAAGATCACCCTATAGGCCATATTGCATTCTGGGTAGGATTTTGTAGTTTTTTCTAAATAAAATCTTGCACATTTATCAGAATGCTCTAATATTCTCAGACATTACTAACAGGGTCTAGGCGAAAATGTTGTGCCGAAAACCCCGATCTTTTTGACACATTTTCAGATCACCCTATAGGCCATATTGCATTCTGGGTAGGATTTTGTAGTTTTTTCTAAATAAAATCTTGCACATTTATCAGAATGCTCTAATATTCTCAGACATTACTAACATGTACAGGGTGTAGGCGAAAATTTTGTGCCGAAAACCCCGAGCTTTTTGACATATTTTAAGATCACCCTATAGGCTATACTGCATTCTGGGTAGGATTTTGTAGTTTTTTCTAAATAAAATCTTGCACATTTATCAGAATGCTCTAATATTCTCAGACATTACTAACAAGGTCTAGGCGAAAATTTTGTGCCGAAAACCCCGATCTTTTTGACATATTTTAAGATCACCCTATAGGCCATACTGCATTCTGGGTAGGATTTTGTAGTTTTTTCTAAATAAAATATTGCGCATTTATCAGAATGCTCTAATATTCTCAGACATTACTAACAGGGTCTAGGCGAAAATTTTGTGCCGAAAACCGCGATCTTTTTGACACATTTTCAGATCACCCTATAGGACATATTGCATTCTGGGTAGGATTTTGTAGTTTTTTCTAAATAAAATCTTGCACATTTATCAGAATGCTCTAATATTCTCAGACATTACTAACAGGGTCTAGGCGAAAATTTTGTGCCGAAAACCGCGATCTTTTTGACACATTTTCAGATCACCCTATAGGACATATTGCATTCTGGGTAGGATTTTGTAGTTTTTTCTAAATAAAATCTTGCACATTTATCAGAATGCTCTAATATTCTCAGACATTACTAACAGGGTCTAGGCGAAAATTTTGTGCCGAAAACCCCGATCTTTTTGACACATTTTCAGATCACCCTATAGGCCATATTGCATTCTGGGTAGGATTTTGTAGTTTTTTCTAAATAAAATCTTGCACATTTATCAGAATGCTCTAATATTCTCAGACATTACTAACAGGGTCTAGGCGAAAATTTTGTGCCGAAAACCCCGATCTTTTTGACACATTTTCAGATCACCCTATAGGACATATTGCATTCTGGGTAGGATTTTGTAGTTTTTTCTAAATAAAATCTTGCACATTTATCAGAATGCTCTAATATTCTCAGACATTACTAACAGGGTCTAGGCGAAAATTTTGTGCCGAAAACCCCGATCTTTTTGACACATTTTCAGATCACCCTATAGGCCATATTGCATTCTGGGTAGGATTTTGTAGTTTTTTCTAAATAAAATCTTGCACATTTATCAGAATGCTCTAATATTCTCAGACATTACTAACAGGGTCTAGGCGAAAATTTTGTGCCGAAAACCCCGATCTTTTTGACACATTTTCAGATCACCCTATAGGCCATATTGCATTCTGGGTAGGATTTTGTAGTTTTTTCTAAATAAAATCTTGCGCATTTATCAGAATGCTCTAATATTCTCAGACATTACTAACAGGGTCTAGGCGAAAATTTTGTGCCAAAAACCCCGAGCTTTTTGACATATTTTCAGATCACCCTATAGGCCATACTGCATTCTGGGTAGGATTTTCTAGTTTTTTCTAAATAAAATCTTGCACATTTATCAGAATGCTCTAATATTCTCAGACATTACTAACAGGGTCTAGGCGAAAATTTTGTGCCGAAAACCGCGATCTTTTTGACACATTTTCAGATCACCCTATAGGACATATTGCATTCTGGGTAGGATTTTGTAGTTTTTTCTAAATAAAATCTTGCACATTTATCAGAATGCTCTAATATTCTCAGACATTACTAACAGGGTCTAGGCGAAAATTTTGTGCCGAAAACCCCGATCTTTTTGACACATTTTCAGATCACCCTATAGGCCATATTGCATTCTGGGTAGGATTTTGTAGTTTTTTCTAAATAAAATCTTGCACATTTATCAGAATGCTCTAATATTCTCAGACATTACTAACAGGGTCTAGGCGAAAATTTTGTGCCGAAAACCCCGATCTTTTTGACACATTTTCAGATCACCCTATAGGACATATTGCATTCTGGGTAGGATTTTGTAGTTTTTTCTAAATAAAATCTTGCACATTTATCAGAATGCTCTAATATTCTCAGACATTACTAACAGGGTCTAGGCGAAAATTTTGTGCCGAAAACCCCGATCTTTTTGACACATTTTCAGATCACCCTATAGGACATATTGCATTCTGGGTAGGATTTTGTAGTTTTTTCTAAATAAAATCTTGCACATTTATCAGAATGCTCTAATATTCTCAGACATTACTAACAGGGTCTAGGCGAAAATTTTGTGCCGAAAACCCCGATCTTTTTGACACATTTTCAGATCACCCTATAGGCCATATTGCATTCTGGGTAGGATTTTGTAGTTTTTTCTAAATAAAATCTTGCGCATTTATCAGAATGCTCTAATATTCTCAGACATTACTAACAGGGTCTAGGCGAAAATTTTGTGCCAAAAACCCCGAGCTTTTTGACATATTTTCAGATCACCCTATAGGCCATACTGCATTCTGGGTAGGATTTTCTAGTTTTTTCTAAATAAAATCTTGCACATTTATCAGAATGCTCTAATATTCTCAGACATTACTAACAGGGTGTAGGCGAAAATTTTGTGCCGAAAACCTCGAGCTTTTTGACATATTTTAAGATCACCCTATAGGCTATACTGCATTCTGGGTAGGATTTTGTAGTTTTTTCTAAATAAAATCTTGCACATTTATCAGAATACTCTAATATTCTCAGACATTATTAACAGGGTCTAGGCGAAAATTTTGTGCCGAAAACCCCGATCTTTTTGACACATTTTCAGATCACCCTATAGGCCATATTGCATTCTGGGTAGGATTTTGTAGTTTTTTCAAAATAAAATCTTGCGCATTTATCAGAATGCTCTAATATTCTCAGACATTACTAACAGGGTCTAGGCGAAAATTTTGTGCCGAAAACCGCAATCTTTTTGACACATTTTCAGATCACCCTATAGGCCATATTGCATTCTGGGTAGGATTTTGTAGTTTTTTCTAAATAAAATCTTGCACATTTATCAGAATGCTCTAATATTCTCAGACATTACTAACAGGGTCTAGGCGAAAATTTTGTGCCGAAAACCCCGATCTTTTTGACACATTTTCAGATCACCCTATAGGCCATATTGCATTCTGGGTAGGATTTTGTAGTTTTTTCTAAATAAAATCTTGCGCATTTATCAGAATGCTCTAATATTCTCAGACATTACTAACAGGGTCTAGGCGAAAATTTTGTGCCGAAAACCCCGATCTTTTTGACACATTTTCAGATCACCCTATAGGCCATATTGCATTCTGGGTAGGATTTTGTAGTTTTTTTCTAAATAAAATCTTGCGCATTTATCAGAATGCTCTGATATTGTCAGACATTACTAACAGGGTCTAGGCGAAAATTTTGTGCCGAAAACCCCGGTCTTTTTCACACATTTTCAGATCACCCTATAGGCCATATTGCATTCTGGGTAGGATTTTGTAGTTTTTTCTAAATAAAATCTTGCACATTTATCAGAATGCTCTAATATTCTCAGACATTACTAACAGGGTCTAGGCGAAAATTTTGTGCCAAAAACCCCGAGCTTTTTGACATATTTTCAGATCACCCTATAGGCCATACTGCATTCTGGATAGGATTTTGTAGTTTTTTCTAAATAAAATCTTGCACATTTATCAGAATGCTCTAATATTCTCAGACATTACTAACAGGGTGTAGGCGAAAATTTTGTGCCGAAAACCTCGAGCTTTTTGACATATTTTAAGATCACCCTATAGGCTATACTGCATTCTGGGTAGGATTTTGTAGTTTTTTCTAAATAAAATCTTGCACATTTATCAGAATACTCTAATATTCTCAGACATTATTAACAGGGTCTAGGCGAAAATTTTGTGCCGAAAACCCCGATCTTTTTGACACATTTTCAGATCACCCTATAGGCCATATTGCATTCTGGGTAGGATTTTGTAGTTTTTTCAAAATAAAATCTTGCGCATTTATCAGAATGCTCTAATATTCTCAGACATTACTAACAGGGTCTAGGCGAAAATTTTGTGCCGAAAACCGCAATCTTTTTGACACATTTTCAGATCACCCTATAGGCCATATTGCATTCTGGGTAGGATTTTGTAGTTTTTTCTAAATAAAATCTTGCACATTTATCAGAATGCTCTAATATTCTCAGACATTACTAACAGGGTCTAGGCGAAAATTTTGTGCCGAAAACCCCGATCTTTTTGACACATTTTCAGATCACCCTATAGGCCATATTGCATTCTGGGTAGGATTTTGTAGTTTTTTCTAAATAAAATCTTGCGCATTTATCAGAATGCTCTAATATTCTCAGACATTACTAACAGGGTCTAGGCGAAAATTTTGTGCCGAAAACCCCGATCTTTTTGACACATTTTCAGATCACCCTATAGGCCATACTGCATTCTGGATAGGATTTTGTAGTTTTTTCTAAATAAAATCTTGCACATTTATCAGAATGCTCTAATATTCTCAGACATTACTAACAGGGTGTAGGCGAAAATTTTGTGCCGAAAACCTCGAGCTTTTTGACATATTTTAAGATCACCCTATAGGCTATACTGCATTCTGGGTAGGATTTTGTAGTTTTTTCTAAATAAAATCTTGCACATTTATCAGAATACTCTAATATTCTCAGACATTATTAACAGGGTCTAGGCGAAAATTTTGTGCCGAAAACCCCGATCTTTTTGACACATTTTCAGATCACCCTATAGGCCATATTGCATTCTGGGTAGGATTTTGTAGTTTTTTCAAAATAAAATCTTGCGCATTTATCAGAATGCTCTAATATTCTCAGACATTACTAACAGGGTCTAGGCGAAAATTTTGTGCCGAAAACCGCAATCTTTTTGACACATTTTCAGATCACCCTATAGGCCATATTGCATTCTGGGTAGGATTTTGTAGTTTTTTCTAAATAAAATCTTGCACATTTATCAGAATGCTCTAATATTCTCAGACATTACTAACAGGGTCTAGGCGAAAATTTTGTGCCGAAAACCCCGATCTTTTTGACACATTTTCAGATCACCCTATAGGCCATATTGCATTCTGGGTAGGATTTTGTAGTTTTTTCTAAATAAAATCTTGCGCATTTATCAGAATGCTCTAATATTCTCAGACATTACTAACAGGGTCTAGGCGAAAATTTTGTGCCGAAAACCCCGATCTTTTTGACACATTTTCAGATCACCCTATAGGCCATATTGCATTCTGGGTAGGATTTTGTAGTTTTTTTCTAAATAAAATCTTGCGCATTTATCAGAATGCTCTGATATTGTCAGACATTACTAACAGGGTCTAGGCGAAAATTTTGTGCCGAAAACCCCGATCTTTTTCACACATTTTCAGATCACCCTATAGGCCATATTGCATTCTGGGTAGGATTTTGTAGTTTTTTCTAAATAAAATCTTGCACATTTATCAGAATGCTCTAATATTCTCAGACATTACTAACAGGGTCTAGGCGAAAATTTTGTGCCAAAAACCCCGAGCTTTTTGACATATTTTCAGATCACCCTATAGGCCATACTGCATTCTGGATAGGATTTTGTAGTTTTTTCTAAATAAAATCTTGCACATTTATCAGAATGCTCTAATATTCTCAGACATTACTAACAGGGTGTAGGCGAAAATTTTGTGCCGAAACCCCCGAGCTTTTTGACATATTTTAAGATCACCCTATAGGCTATACTGCTTTCAGGATTTTGTAGTTTTTTCTAAATAAAATCTTGCACATTTATCAGAATGCTCTAATATTCTCAGACATTACTAACAAGGTCTAGGCGAAAATTTTGTGCCGAAAACCCCGAGCTTTTTGACATATTTTAAGATCACCCTATAGGCCATACTGCATTCTGGGTAGGATTTGGTAGTTTTTTCTAAATAAAATATTGCGCATTTATCAGAATGCTCTAATATTCTCAGACATTACTAACAGGGTGTAGGCGAAAATTTTGTGCCGAAAACCCCGAGCTTTTTGACATATTTTAAGATCACCCTATAGGCTATACTGCATTCTGGGTAGGATTTTGTAGTTTTTTCTAAATAAAATCTTGCACATTTATCAGAATGCTCTAATATTCTCAGACATTACTAACAAGGTCTAGGCGAAAATTTTGTGCCGAAAACCCCGATCTTTTTGACATATTTTAAGATCACCCTATAGGCCATACTGCATTCTGGGTAGGATTTTGTAGTTTTTTCTAAATAAAATATTGCGCATTTATCAGAATGCTCTAATATTCTCAGACATTACTAACAGGGTCTAGGCGAAAATTTTGTGCCGAAAACCGCGATCTTTTTGACACATTTTCAGATCACCCTATAGGACATATTGCATTCTGGGTAGGATTTTGTAGTTTTTTCTAAATAAAATCTTGCACATTTATCAGAATGCTCTAATATTCTCAGACATTACTAACAGGGTCTAGGCGAAAATTTTGTGCCGAAAACCCCGATCTTTTTGACACATTTTCAGATCACCCTATAGGCCATATTGCATTCTGGGTAGGATTTTGTAGTTTTTTCTAAATAAAATCTTGCACATTTATCAGAATGCTCTAATATTCTCAGACATTACTAACAGGGTCTAGGCGAAAATTTTGTGCCGAAAACCCCGATCTTTTTGACACATTTTCAGATCACCCTATAGGCCATATTGCATTCTGGGTAGGATTTTGTAGTTTTTTTCTAAATAAAATCTTGCACATTTATCAGAATGCTCTAATATTCTCAGACATTACTAACAGGGTCTAGGCGAAAATTTTGTGCCAAAAAAAACCCGAGCTTTTTGACATATTTTCAGATCACCCTATAGGCCATACTGCATTCTGGGTAGGATTTTGTAGTTTTTTCTAAATAAAATCTTGCACATTTATCAGAATGCTCTAATATTCTCAGACATTACTAACAGGGTGTAGGCGAAAATTTTGTGCCGAAAACCCCGAGCTTTTTGACATATTTTAAGATCACCCTATAGGCTATACTGCATTCTGGGTAGGATTTTGTAGTTTTTTCTAAATAAAATCTTGCACATTTATCAGAATACTCTAATATTCTCAGACATTATTAACAGGGTCTAGGCGAAAATTTTGTGCCGAAAACCCCGATCTTTTTCACACATTTTCAGATCACCCTATAGGCCATATTGCATTCTGGGTAGGATTTTGTAGTTTTTTCTAAATAAAATCTTGCGCATTTATCAGAATGCTCTAATATTCTCAGACATTACTAACAGGGTCTAGGCGAAAATTTTGTGCCGAAAACCGCAATCTTTTTCACACATTTTCAGATCACCCTATAGGCCATATTGCATTCTGGGTAGGATTTTGTAGTTTTTTCTAAATAAAATCTTGCACATTTATCAGAATGCTCTAATATTCTCAGACATTACTAACAGGGTCTAGGCGAAAATTTTGTGCCGAAAACCCCGATCTTTTTGACACATTTTCAGATCACCCTATAGGCCATATAGCATTCTGGGTAGGATTTTGTAGTTTTTTCTAAATAAAATCTTGCGCATTTATCAGAATGCTCTGATATTGTCAGACATTACTAACAGGGTCTAGGCGAAAATTTTGTGCCGAAAACCCCGATCTTTTTGACACATTTTCAGATCACCCTATAGGCCATACTGCATTCTGGGTAGGATTTTCTAGTTTTTTCTAAATAAAATCTTGCACATTTATCAGAATGCTCTAATATTCTCAGACATTACTAACAGGGTGTAGGCGAAAATTTTGTGCCGAAAACCCCGATCTTTTTGACATATTTTAAGATCACCCTATAGGCCATATTGCATTCTGGGTAGGATTTTGTAGTTTTTTCTAAATAAAATCTTGCGCATTTATCAGAATGCTCTGATATTGTCAGACATTACTAACAGGGTCTAGGCGAAAATTTTGTGCCGAAAACCCCGATCTTTTTCACACATTTTCAGATCACCATATAGGCCATATTGCATTCTGGGTAGGATTTTGTAGTTTTTTCTAAATAAAATCTTGCACATTTATCAGAATGCTCTAATATTCTCAGACATTACTAACAGGGTCTAGGCGAAAATTTTGTGCCGAAAACCCCGATCTTTTTGACACATTTTCAGATCACCCTATAGGCCATATTGCATTCTGGGTAGGATTTTGTAGTTTTTTCAAAATAAAATCTTGCGCATTTATCAGAATGCTCTGATATTGTCAGACATTACTAACAGGGTCTAGGCGAAAATTTTGTGCCGAAAACCCCGATCTTTTTGACACATTTTCAGATCACCCTATAGGCCATATTGCATTCTGGGTAGGATTTTGTAGTTTTTTCTAAATAAAATCTTGCGCATTTATCAGAATGCTCTAATATTCTCAGACATTACTAACAGGGTCTAGGCGAAAATTTTGTGCCAAAAACCTCGAGCTTTTTGACATATTTTCAGATCACCCTATAGGCCATACTGCATTCTGGGTAGGATTTTGTAGTTTTTTCTAAATAAAATCTTGCACATTTATCAGAATGCTCTAATATTCTCAGACATTACTAACAGGGTGTAGGCGAAAATTTTGTGCCGAAAACCCCGATCTTTTTGACATATTTTAAGATCACCCTATAGGCCATATTGCATTCTGGGTAGGATTTTGTAGTTTTTTCTAAATAAAATCTTGCACATTTATCAGAATGCTCTAATATTCTCAGACATTACTAACAGGGTCTAGGCGAAAATTTTGTGCCAAAAACCCCGAGCTTTTTGACATATTTTCAGATCACCCTATAGGCCATACTGCATTCTGGGTAGGATTTTGTAGTTTTTTCTAAATAAAATCTTGCACATTTATCAGAATGCTCTAATATTCTCAGACATTACTAACAGGGTGTAGGCGAAAATTTTGTGCCGAAAACCCCGATCTTTTTGACATATTTTAAGATCACCCTATAGGCCATACTGCATTCTGGGTAGGATTTTGTAGTTTTTTCTAAATAAAATATTGCGCATTTATCAGAATGCTCTAATATTCTCAGACATTACTAACAGGGTCTAGGCGAAAATTTTGTGCCGAAAACCGCGATCTTTTTGACACATTTTCAGATCACCCTATAGGACATATTGCATTCTGGGTAGGATTTTGTAGTTTTTTCTAAATAAAATCTTGCACATTTATCAGAATGCTCTAATATTCTCAGACATTACTAACAGGGTCTAGGCGAAAATTTTGTGCCGAAAACCGCGATCTTTTTGACACATTTTCAGATCACCCTATAGGACATATTGCATTCTGGGTAGGATTTTGTAGTTTTTTCAAAATAAAATCTTGCACATTTATCAGAATGCTCTAATATTCTCAGACATTACTAACAGGGTCTAGGCGAAAATTTTGTGCCGAAAACCCCGATCTTTTTGACACATTTTCAGATCACCCTATAGGCCATATTGCATTCTGGGTAGGATTTTGTAGTTTTTTCTAAATAAAATCTTGCGCATTTATCAGAATGCTCTAATATTCTCAGACATTACTAACAGGGTCTAGGCGAAAATTTTGTGCCAAAAACCTCGAGCTTTTTGACATATTTTCAGATCACCCTATAGGCCATACTGCATTCTGGGTAGGATTTTGTAGTTTTTTCTAAATAAAATCTTGCACATTTATCAGAATGCTCTAATATTCTCAGACATTACTAACAGGGTCTAGGCGAAAATTTTGTGCCGAAAACCCCGATCTTTTTGACACATTTTCAGATCACCCTATAGGCCATATAGCATTCTGGGTAGGATTTTGTAGTTTTTTCTAAATAAAATCTTGCGCATTTATCAGAATGCTCTGATATTGTCAGACATTACTAACAGGGTCTAGGCGAAAATTTTGTGCCGAAAACCCCGATCTTTTTGACACATTTTCAGATCACCCTATAGGCCATACTGCATTCTGGGTAGGATTTTCTAGTTTTTTCTAAATAAAATCTTGCACATTTATCAGAATGCTCTAATATTCTCAGACATTACTAACAGGGTGTAGGCGAAAATTTTGTGCCGAAAACCCCGATCTTTTTGACATATTTTAAGATCACCCTATAGGCCATATTGCATTCTGGGTAGGATTTTGTAGTTTTTTCTAAATAAAATCTTGCGCATTTATCAGAATGCTCTGATATTGTCAGACATTACTAACAGGGTCTAGGCGAAAATTTTGTGCCGAAAACCCCGATCTTTTTCACACATTTTCAGATCACCATATAGGCCATATTGCATTCTGGGTAGGATTTTGTAGTTTTTTCTAAATAAAATCTTGCACATTTATCAGAATGCTCTAATATTCTCAGACATTACTAACAGGGTCTAGGCGAAAATTTTGTGCCGAAAACCCCGATCTTTTTGACACATTTTCAGATCACCCTATAGGCCATATTGCATTCTGGGTAGGATTTTGTAGTTTTTTCTAAATAAAATCTTGCGCATTTATCAGAATGCTCTGATATTGTCAGACATTACTAACAGGGTCTAGGCGAAAATTTTGTGCCGAAAACCCCGATCTTTTTGACACATTTTCAGATCACCCTATAGGCCATATTGCATTCTGGGTAGGATTTTGTAGTTTTTTCTAAATAAAATCTTGCGCATTTATCAGAATGCTCTAATATTCTCAGACATTACTAACAGGGTCTAGGCGAAAATTTTGTGCCAAAAACCTCGAGCTTTTTGACATATTTTCAGATCACCCTATAGGCCATACTGCATTCTGGGTAGGATTTTGTAGTTTTTTCTAAATAAAATCTTGCACATTTATCAGAATGCTCTAATATTCTCAGACATTACTAACAGGGTGTAGGCGAAAATTTTGTGCCGAAAACCCCGATCTTTTTGACATATTTTAAGATCACCCTATAGGCCATATTGCATTCTGGGTAGGATTTTGTAGTTTTTTCTAAATAAAATCTTGCACATTTATCAGAATGCTCTAATATTCTCAGACATTACTAACAGGGTCTAGGCGAAAATTTTGTGCCAAAAACCCCGAGCTTTTTGACATATTTTCAGATCACCCTATAGGCCATACTGCATTCTGGGTAGGATTTTGTAGTTTTTTCTAAATAAAATCTTGCACATTTATCAGAATGCTCTAATATTCTCAGACATTACTAACAGGGTGTAGGCGAAAATTTTGTGCCGAAAACCCCGATCTTTTTGACATATTTTAAGATCACCCTATAGGCCATACTGCATTCTGGGTAGGATTTTGTAGTTTTTTCTAAATAAAATATTGCGCATTTATCAGAATGCTCTAATATTCTCAGACATTACTAACAGGGTCTAGGCGAAAATTTTGTGCCGAAAACCGCGATCTTTTTGACACATTTTCAGATCACCCTATAGGACATATTGCATTCTGGGTAGGATTTTGTAGTTTTTTCTAAATAAAATCTTGCACATTTATCAGAATGCTCTAATATTCTCAGACATTACTAACAGGGTCTAGGCGAAAATTTTGTGCCGAAAACCGCGATCTTTTTGACACATTTTCAGATCACCCTATAGGACATATTGCATTCTGGGTAGGATTTTGTAGTTTTTTCTAAATAAAATCTTGCACATTTATCAGAATGCTCTAATATTCTCAGACATTACTAACAGGGTCTAGGCGAAAATTTTGTGCCGAAAACCCCGATCTTTTTGACACATTTTCAGATCACCCTATAGGCCATATTGCATTCTGGGTAGGATTTTGTAGTTTTTTCTAAATAAAATCTTGCGCATTTATCAGAATGCTCTAATATTCTCAGACATTACTAACAGGGTCTAGGCGAAAATTTTGTGCCAAAAACCTCGAGCTTTTTGACATATTTTCAGATCACCCTATAGGCCATACTGCATTCTGGGTAGGATTTTGTAGTTTTTTCTAAATAAAATCTTGCACATTTATCAGAATGCTCTAATATTCTCAGACATTACTAACAGGGTCTAGGCGAAAATTTTGTGCCGAAAACCCCGATCTTTTTGACACATTTTCAGATCACCCTATAGGCCATATTGCATTCTGGGTAGGATTTTGTAGTTTTTTCTAAATAAAATCTTGCACATTTATCAGAATGCTCTGATATTGTCAGACATTACTAACAGGGTCTAGGCGAAAATTTTGTGCCGAAAACCCCGATCTTTTTCACACATTTTCAGATCACCATATAGGCCATATTGCATTCTGGGTAGGATTTTGTAGTTTTTTCTAAATAAAATCTTGCACATTTATCAGAATGCTCTAATATTCTCAGACATTACTAACAGGGTGTAGGCGAAAATTTTGTGCCGAAAACCCCGATCTTTTTGACACATTTTCAGATCACCCTATAGGCCATATTGCATTCTGGGTAGGATTTTGTAGTTTTTTCTAAATAAAATCTTGCGCATTTATCAGAATGCTCTGATATTGTCAGACATTACTAACAGGGTCTAGGCGAAAATTTTGTGCCGAAAACCCCGATCTTTTTGACATATTTTAAGATCACCCTATAGGCCATATTGCATTCTGGGTAGGATTTTGTAGTTTTTTCTAAATAAAATCTTGCACATTTATCAGAATGCTCTAATATTCTCAGACATTACTAACAGGGTCTAGGCGAAAATGTTGTGCCGAAAACCCCGATCTTTTTGACACATTTTCAGATCACCCTATAGGCCATATTGCATTCTGGGTAGGATTTTGTAGTTTTTTCTAAATAAAATCTTGCACATTTATCAGAATGCTCTAATATTCTCAGACATTACTAACATGTACAGGGTGTAGGCGAAAATTTTGTGCCGAAAACCCCGAGCTTTTTGACATATTTTAAGATCACCCTATAGGCTATACTGCATTCTGGGTAGGATTTTGTAGTTTTTTCTAAATAAAATCTTGCACATTTATCAGAATGCTCTAATATTCTCATACATTACTAACAGGGTCTAGGCGAAAATTTTGTGCCGAAAACCCCGATCTTTTTGACACATTTTCAGATCACCCTATAGGCCATATAGCATTCTGGGTAGGATTTTGTAGTTTTTTCTAAATAAAATCTTGCGCATTTATCAGAATGCTCTGATATTGTCAGAGATTACTAACAGGGTCTAGGCGAAAATTTTGTGCCGAAAACCCCGATCTTTTTGACACATTTTCAGATCACCCTATAGGCCATACTGCATTCTGGGTAGGATTTTGTAGTTTTTTCTAAATAAAATCTTGCACATTTATCAGAATGCTCTAATATTCTCAGACATTACTAACAGGGTGTAGGCGAAAATTTTGTGCCGAAAACCCCGATCTTTTTGACATATTTTAAGATCACCCTATAGGCCATATTGCATTCTGGGTAGGATTTTGTAGTTTTTTCTAAATAAAATCTTGCACATTTATCAGAATGCTCTAATATTCTCAGACATTACTAACAGGGTCTAGGCGAAAATTTTGTGCCGAAAACCCCGATCTTTTTGACACATTTTCGGATCACCCTATAGGCCATATTGCATTCTGGGTAGGATTTTGTAGTTTTTTCTAAATAAAATCTTGCGCATTTATCAGAATGCTCTGATATTGTCAGACATTACTAACAGGGTCTAGGCGAAAATTTTGTGCCGAAAACCCCGATCTTTTTCACACATTTTCAGATCACCATATAGGCCATATTGCATTCTGGGTAGGATTTTGTAGTTTTTTCTAAATAAAATCTTGCACATTTATCAGAATGCTCTAATATTCTCAGACATTACTAACAGGGTCTAGGCGAAAATTTTGTGCCGAAAACCCCGATCTTTTTGACACATTTTCAGATCACCCTATAGGCCATATTGCATTCTGGGTAGGATTTTGTAGTTTTTTCTAAATAAAATCTTGCGCATTTATCAGAATGCTCTGATATTGTCAGACATTACTAACAGGGTCTAGGCGAAAATTTTGTGCCGAAAACCCCGATCTTTTTGACACATTTTCAGATCACCCTATAGGCCATATTGCATTCTGGGTAGGATTTTGTAGTTTTTTCTAAATAAAATCTTGCGCATTTATCAGAATGCTCTAATATTCTCAGACATTACTAACAGGGTCTAGGCGAAAATGTTGTGCCGAAAACCCCGATCTTTTTGACACATTTTCAGATCACCCTATAGGCCATATTGCATTCTGGGTAGGATTTTGTAGTTTTTTCTAAATAAAATCTTGCACATTTATCAGAATGCTCTAATATTCTCAGACATTACTAACATGTACAGGGTGTAGGCGAAAATTTTGTGCCGAAAACCCCGAGCTTTTTGACATATTTTAAGATCACCCTATAGGCTATACTGCATTCTGGGTAGGATTTTGTAGTTTTTTCTAAATAAAATCTTGCACATTTATCAGAATGCTCTAATATTCTCAGACATTACTAACAAGGTCTAGGCGAAAATTTTGTGCCGAAAACCCCGATCTTTTTGACATATTTTAAGATCACCCTATAGGCCATACTGCATTCTGGGTAGGATTTTGTAGTTTTTTCTAAATAAAATATTGCGCATTTATCAGAATGCTCTAATATTCTCAGACATTACTAACAGGGTCTAGGCGAAAATTTTGTGCCGAAAACCCCGAGCTTTTTCACACATTTTCAGATCACCCTATAGGCCATATTGCATTCTGGGTAGGATTTTGTAGTTTTTTCTAAATAAAATCTTGCGCATTTATCAGAATGCTCTAATATTCTCAGACATTACTAACAGGGTCTAGGCGAAAATTTTGTGCCGAAAACCGCAATCTTTTTGACACATTTTCAGATCACCCTATAGGCCATATTGCATTCTGGGTAGGATTTTGTAGTTTTTTCTAAATAAAATCTTGCACATTTATCAGAATGCTCTAATATTCTCAGACATTACTAACAGGGTCTAGGCGAAAATTTTGTGCTGAAAACCCCGATCTTTTTGACACATTTTCAGATCACCCTATAGGCCATATAGCATTCTGGGTAGGATTTTGTAGTTTTTTCTAAATAAAATCTTGCACATTTATCAGAATGCTCTAATATTCTCAGACATTACTAACAGGGTCTAGGCGAAAATTTTGTGCCGAAAACCCCGATCTTTTTGACACATTTTCAGATCACCCTATAGGCCATATTGCATTCTGGGTAGGATTTTGTAGTTTTTTCTAAATAAAATCTTGCGCATTTATCAGAATGCTCTGATATTGTCAGACATTACTAACAGGGTCTAGGCGAAAATTTTGTGCCGAAAACCCCGATCTTTTTGACATATTTTAAGATCACCCTATAGGCCATATTGCATTCTGGGTAGGATTTTGTAGTTTTTTCTAAATAAAATCTTGCACATTTATCAGAATGCTCTAATATTCTCAGACATTACTAACAGGGTCTAGGCGAAAATGTTGTGCCGAAAACCCCGATCTTTTTGACACATTTTCAGATCACCCTATAGGCCATATTGCATTCTGGGTAGGATTTTGTAGTTTTTTCTAAATAAAATCTTGCACATTTATCAGAATGCTCTAATATTCTCAGACATTACTAACATGTACAGGGTGTAGGCGAAAATTTTGTGCCGAAAACCCCGAGCTTTTTGACATATTTTAAGATCACCCTATAGGCTATACTGCATTCTGGGTAGGATTTTGTAGTTTTTTCTAAATAAAATCTTGCACATTTATCAGAATGCTCTAATATTCTCAGACATTACTAACAAGGTCTAGGCGAAAATTTTGTGCCGAAAACCCCGATCTTTTTGACATATTTTAAGATCACCCTATAGGCCATACTGCATTCTGGGTAGGATTTTGTAGTTTTTTCTAAATAAAATATTGCGCATTTATCAGAATGCTCTAATATTCTCAGACATTACTAACAGGGTCTAGGCGAAAATTTTGTGCCGAAAACCCCGATCTTTTTCACACATTTTCAGATCACCCTATAGGCCATATTGCATTCTGGGTAGGATTTTGTAGTTTTTTCTAAATAAAATCTTGCGCATTTATCAGAATGCTCTAATATTCTCAGACATTACTAACAGGGTCTAGGCGAAAATTTTGTGCCGAAAACCGCAATCTTTTTGACACATTTTCAGATCACCCTATAGGCCATATTGCATTCTGGGTAGGATTTTGTAGTTTTTTCTAAATAAAATCTTGCACATTTATCAGAATGCTCTAATATTCTCAGACATTACTAACAGGGTCTAGGCGAAAATTTTGTGCCGAAAACCCCGATCTTTTTGACACATTTTCAGATCACCCTATAGGCCATATGGCATTCTGGGTAGGATTTTGTAGTTTTTTCTAAATAAAATCTTGCGCATTTATCAGAATGCTCTGATATTGTCAGACATTACTAACAGGGTCTAGGCGAAAATTTTGTGCCGAAAACCCCGATCTTTTTGACACATTTTCAGATCACCCTATAGGCCATATTGCATTCTGGGTAGGATTTTGTAGTTTTTTCTGAATAAAATCTTGCACATTTATCAGAATGCTCTAATATTCTCAGACATTACTAACATGTACAGGGTGTAGGCGAAAATTTTGTGCCGAAAACCCCGAGCTTTTTGACATATTTTAAGATCACCCTATAGGCTATACTGCATTCTGGGTAGGATTTTGTAGTTTTTTCTAAATAAAATCTTGCACATTTATCAGAATGCTCTAATATTCTCAGACATTACTAACAAGGTCTAGGCGAAAATTTTGTGCCGAAAACCCCGATCTTTTTGACATATTTTAAGATCACCCTATAGGCCATACTGCATTCTGGGTAGGATTTTGTAGTTTTTTCTAAATAAAATATTGCACATTTATCAGAATGCTCTAATATTCTCAGACATTACTAACAGGGTCTAGGCGAAAATTTTGTGCCGAAAACCCCGATCTTTTTCACACATTTTCAGATCACCCTATAGGCCATATTGCATTCTGGGTAGGATTTTGTAGTTTTTTCTAAATAAAATCTTGCGCATTTATCAGAATGCTCTAATATTCTCAGACATTACTAACAGGGTCTAGGCGAAAATTTTGTGCCGAAAACCGCAATCTTTTTGACACATTTTCAGATCACCCTATAGGCCATATTGCATTCTGGGTAGGATTTTGTAGTTTTTTCTAAATAAAATCTTGCACATTTATCAGAATGCTCTAATATTCTCAGACATTACTAACAGGGTCTAGGCGAAAATTTTGTGCCGAAAACCCCGATCTTTTTGACACATTTTCAGATCACCCTATAGGCCATATAGCATTCTGGGTAGGATTTTGTAGTTTTTTCTAAATAAAATCTTGCGCATTTATCAGAATGCTCTGATATTGTCAGACATTACTAACAGGGTCTAGGCGAAAATTTTGTGCCGAAAACCCCGATCTTTTTGACACATTTTCAGATCACCCTATAGGCCATACTGCATTCTGGGTAGGATTTTGTAGTTTTTTCTAAATAAAATCTTGCACATTTATCAGAATGCTCTAATATTCTCAGACATTACTAACAGGGTGTAGGCGAAAATTTTGTGCCGAAAACCCCGATCTTTTTGACATATTTTAAGATCACCCTATAGGCCATATTGCATTCTGGGTAGGATTTTGTAGTTTTTTCTAAATAAAATCTTGCGCATTTATCAGAATGCTCTGATATTGTCAGACATTACTAACAGGGTCTAGGCGAAAATTTTGTGCCGAAAACCCCGATCTTTTTGACACATTTTCAGATCACCCTATAGGCCATATTGCATTCTGGGTAGGATTTTGTAGTTTTTTCTGAATAAAATCTTGCACATTTATCAGAATGCTCTAATATTCTCAGACATTACTAACATGTACAGGGTGTAGGCGAAAATTTTGTGCCGAAAACCCCGAGCTTTTTGACATATTTTAAGATCACCCTATAGGCTATACTGCATTCTGGGTAGGATTTTGTAGTTTTTTCTAAATAAAATCTTGCACATTTATCAGAATGCTCTAATATTCTCAGACATTACTAACAAGGTCTAGGCGAAAATTTTGTGCCGAAAACCCCGATCTTTTTGACATATTTTAAGATCACCCTATAGGCCATACTGCATTCTGGGTAGGATTTTGTAGTTTTTTCTAAATAAAATATTGCGCATTTATCAGAATGCTCTAATATTCTCAGACATTACTAACAGGGTCTAGGCGAAAATTTTGTGCCGAAAACCCCGAGCTTTTTCACACATTTTCAGATCACCCTATAGGCCATATTGCATTCTGGGTAGGATTTTGTAGTTTTTTCTAAATAAAATCTTGCGCATTTATCAGAATGCTCTAATATTCTCAGACATTACTAACAGGGTCTAGGCGAAAATTTTGTGCCGAAAACCGCAATCTTTTTGACACATTTTCAGATCACCCTATAGGCCATATTGCATTCTGGGTAGGATTTTGTAGTTTTTTCTAAATAAAATCTTGCACATTTATCAGAATGCTCTAATATTCTCAGACATTACTAACAGGGTCTAGGCGAAAATTTTATGCCGAAAACCCCGATCTTTTTGACACATTTTCAGATCACCCTATAGGCCATATAGCATTCTGGGTAGGATTTTGTAGTTTTTTCTAAATAAAATCTTGCGCATTTATCAGAATGCTCTGATATTGTCAGACATTACTAACAGGGTCTAGGCGAAAATTTTGTGCCGAAAACCCCGATCTTTTTGACACATTTTCAGATCACCCTATAGGCCATACTGCATTCTGGGTAGGATTTTGTAGTTTTTTCTAAATAAAATCTTGCACATTTATCAGAATGCTCTAATATTCTCAGACATTACTAACAGGGTGTAGGCGAAAATTTTGTGCCGAAAACCCCGATCTTTTTGACATATTTTAAGATCACCCTATAGGCCATATTGCATTCTGGGTAGGATTTTGTAGTTTTTTCTAAATAAAATCTTGCACATTTATCAGAATGCTCTAATATTCTCAGACATTACTAACAGGGTCTAGGCGAAAATATTGTGCCGAAAACCCCGATCTTTTTGACACATTTTCAGATCACCCTATAGGCCATATTGCATTCTGGGTAGGATTTTGTAGTTTTTTCTAAATAAAATCTTGCGCATTTATCAGAATGCTCTGATATTGTCAGACATTACTAACAGGGTCTAGGCGAAAATTTTGTGCCGAAAACCCCGATCTTTTTCACACATTTTCAGATCACCATATAGGCCATATTGCATTCTGGGTAGGATTTTGTAGTTTTTTCTAAATAAAATCTTGCACATTTATCAGAATGCTCTAATATTCTCAGACATTACTAACAGGGTCTAGGCGAAAATTTTGTGCCGAAAACCCCGATCTTTTTGACACATTTTCAGATCACCCTATAGGCCATATTGCATTCTGGGTAGGATTTTGTAGTTTTTTCTAAATAAAATCTTGCGCATTTATCAGAATGCTCTGATATTGTCAGACATTACTAACAGGGTCTAGGCGAAAATTTTGTGCCGAAAACCCCGATCTTTTTGACACATTTTCAGATCACCCTATAGGCCATATTGCATTCTGGGTAGGATTTTGTAGTTTTTTCTAAATAAAATCTTGCGCATTTATCAGAATGCTCTAATATTCTCAGACATTACTAACAGGGTCTAGGCGAAAATTTTGTGCCGAAAACCCCGATCTTTTTGACACATTTTCAGATCACCCTATAGGCCATATTGCATTCTGGGTAGGATTTTGTAGTTTTTTCTAAATAAAATCTTGCGCATTTATCAGAATGCTCTGATATTGTCAGACATTACTAACAGGGTCTAGGCGAAAATTTTGTGCCGAAAACCCCGATCTTTTTGACATATTTTAAGATCACCCTATAGGCCATATTGCATTCTGGGTAGGATTTTGTAGTTTTTTCTGAATAAAATCTTGCACATTTATCAGAATGCTCTAATATTCTCAGACATTACTAACATGTACAGGGTGTAGGCGAAAATTTTGTGCCGAAAACCCCGAGCTTTTTGACATATTTTAAGATCACCCTATAGGCTATACTGCATTCTGGGTAGGATTTTGTAGTTTTTTCTAAATAAAATCTTGCACATTTATCAGAATGCTCTAATATTCTCAGACATTACTAACAAGGTCTAGGCGAAAATTTTGTGCCGAAAACCCCGATCTTTTTGACATATTTTAAGATCACCCTATAGGCCATACTGCATTCTGGGTAGGATTTTGTAGTTTTTTCTAAATAAAATATTGCGCATTTATCAGAATGCTCTAATATTCTCAGACATTACTAACAGGGTCTAGGCGAAAATTTTGTGCCGAAAACCCCGATCTTTTTCACACATTTTCAGATCACCCTATAGGCCATATTGCATTCTGGGTAGGATTTTGTAGTTTTTTCTAAATAAAATCTTGCGCATTTATCAGAATGCTCTAATATTCTCAGACATTACTAACAGGGTCTAGGCGAAAATTTTGTGCCGAAAACCGCAATCTTTTTGACACATTTTCAGATCACCCTATAGGCCATATTGCATTCTGGGTAGGATTTTGTAGTTTTTTCTAAATAAAATCTTGCACATTTATCAGAATGCTCTAATATTCTCAGACATTACTAACAGGGTCTAGGCGAAAATTTTGTGCCGAAAACCCCGATCTTTTTGACACATTTTCAGATCACCCTATAGGCCATATAGCATTCTGGGTAGGATTTTGTAGTTTTTTCTAAATAAAATCTTGCGCATTTATCAGAATGCTCTGATATTGTCAGACATTACTAACAGGGTCTAGGCGAAAATTTTGTGCCGAAAACCCCGATCTTTTTGACACATTTTCAGATCACCCTATAGGCCATACTGCATTCTGGGTAGGATTTTGTAGTTTTTTCTAAATAAAATCTTGCACATTTATCAGAATGCTCTAATATTCTCAGACATTACTAACAGGGTGTAGGCGAAAATTTTGTGCCGAAAACCCCGATCTTTTTGACATATTTTCAGATCACCCTATAGGCCATATTGCATTCTGGGTAGGATTTTGTAGTTTTTTCTAAATAAAATCTTGCACATTTATCAGAATGCTCTAATATTCTCAGACATTACTAACAGGGTCTAGGCGAAAATATTGTGCCGAAAACCCCGATCTTTTTGACACATTTTCAGATCACCCTATAGGCCATATTGCATTCTGGGTAGGATTTTGTAGTTTTTTCTAAATAAAATCTTGCACATTTATCAGAATGCTCTAATATTCTCAGACATTACTAACAGGGTCTAGGCGAAAATTTTGTGCCGAAAACCCCGATCTTTTTGACACATTTTCAGATCACCCTATAGGCCATATAGCATTCTGGGTAGGATTTTGTAGTTTTTTCTAAATAAAATCTTGCGCATTTATCAGAATGCTCTGATATTGTCAGACATTACTAACAGGGTCTAGGCGAAAATTTTGTGCCGAAAACCCCGATCTTTTTGACACATTTTCAGATCACCCTATAGGCCATACTGCATTCTGGGTAGGATTTTGTAGTTTTTTCTAAATAAAATCTTGCACATTTATCAGAATGCTCTAATATTCTCAGACATTACTAACAGGGTGTAGGCGAAAATTTTGTGCCGAAAACCCCGATCTTTTTGACATATTTTAAGATCACCCTATAGGCCATATTGCATTCTGGGTAGGATTTTGTAGTTTTTTCTAAATAAAATCTTGCGCATTTATCAGAATGCTCTGATATTGTCAGACATTACTAACAGGGTCTAGGCGAAAATTTTGTGCCGAAAACCGCAATCTTTTTGACACATTTTCAGATCACCCTATAGGCCATATTGCATTCTGGGTAGGATTTTGTAGTTTTTTCTAAATAAAATCTTGCACATTTATCAGAATGCTCTAATATTCTCAGACATTACTAACAGGGTCTAGGCGAAAATTTTGTGCCGAAAACCCCGATCTTTTTGACACATTTTCAGATCACCCTATAGGCCATATGGCATTCTGGGTAGGATTTTGTAGTTTTTTCTAAATAAAATCTTGCGCATTTATCAGAATGCTCTGATATTGTCAGACATTACTAACAGGGTCTAGGCGAAAATTTTGTGCCGAAAACCCCGATCTTTTTGACACATTTTCAGATCACCCTATAGGCCATATTGCATTCTGGGTAGGATTTTGTAGTTTTTTCTGAATAAAATCTTGCACATTTATCAGAATGCTCTAATATTCTCAGACATTACTAACATGTACAGGGTGTAGGCGAAAATTTTGTGCCGAAAACCCCGAGCTTTTTGACATATTTTAAGATCACCCTATAGGCTATACTGCATTCTGGGTAGGATTTTGTAGTTTTTTCTAAATAAAATCTTGCACATTTATCAGAATGCTCTAATATTCTCAGACATTACTAACAAGGTCTAGGCGAAAATTTTGTGCCGAAAACCCCGATCTTTTTGACATATTTTAAGATCACCCTATAGGCCATACTGCATTCTGGGTAGGATTTTGTAGTTTTTTCTAAATAAAATATTGCACATTTATCAGAATGCTCTAATATTCTCAGACATTACTAACAGGGTCTAGGCGAAAATTTTGTGCCGAAAACCCCGATCTTTTTCACACATTTTCAGATCACCCTATAGGCCATATTGCATTCTGGGTAGGATTTTGTAGTTTTTTCTAAATAAAATCTTGCGCATTTATCAGAATGCTCTAATATTCTCAGACATTACTAACAGGGTCTAGGCGAAAATTTTGTGCCGAAAACCGCAATCTTTTTGACACATTTTCAGATCACCCTATAGGCCATATTGCATTCTGGGTAGGATTTTGTAGTTTTTTCTAAATAAAATCTTGCACATTTATCAGAATGCTCTAATATTCTCAGACATTACTAACAGGGTCTAGGCGAAAATTTTGTGCCGAAAACCCCGATCTTTTTGACACATTTTCAGATCACCCTATAGGCCATATAGCATTCTGGGTAGGATTTTGTAGTTTTTTCTAAATAAAATCTTGCGCATTTATCAGAATGCTCTGATATTGTCAGACATTACTAACAGGGTCTAGGCGAAAATTTTGTGCCGAAAACCCCGATCTTTTTGACACATTTTCAGATCACCCTATAGGCCATACTGCATTCTGGGTAGGATTTTGTAGTTTTTTCTAAATAAAATCTTGCACATTTATCAGAATGCTCTAATATTCTCAGACATTACTAACAGGGTGTAGGCGAAAATTTTGTGCCGAAAACCCCGATCTTTTTGACATATTTTAAGATCACCCTATAGGCCATATTGCATTCTGGGTAGGATTTTGTAGTTTTTTCTAAATAAAATCTTGCGCATTTATCAGAATGCTCTGATATTGTCAGACATTACTAACAGGGTCTAGGCGAAAATTTTGTGCCGAAAACCCCGATCTTTTTGACACATTTTCAGATCACCCTATAGGCCATATTGCATTCTGGGTAGGATTTTGTAGTTTTTTCTGAATAAAATCTTGCACATTTATCAGAATGCTCTAATATTCTCAGACATTACTAACATGTACAGGGTGTAGGCGAAAATTTTGTGCCGAAAACCCCGAGCTTTTTGACATATTTTAAGATCACCCTATAGGCTATACTGCATTCTGGGTAGGATTTTGTAGTTTTTTCTAAATAAAATCTTGCACATTTATCAGAATGCTCTAATATTCTCAGACATTACTAACAAGGTCTAGGCGAAAATTTTGTGCCGAAAACCCCGATCTTTTTGACATATTTTAAGATCACCCTATAGGCCATACTGCATTCTGGGTAGGATTTTGTAGTTTTTTCTAAATAAAATATTGCGCATTTATCAGAATGCTCTAATATTCTCAGACATTACTAACAGGGTCTAGGCGAAAATTTTGTGCCGAAAACCCCGATCTTTTTCACACATTTTCAGATCACCCTATAGGCCATATTGCATTCTGGGTAGGATTTTGTAGTTTTTTCTAAATAAAATCTTGCGCATTTATCAGAATGCTCTAATATTCTCAGACATTACTAACAGGGTCTAGGCGAAAATTTTGTGCCGAAAACCGCAATCTTTTTGACACATTTTCAGATCACCCTATAGGCCATATTGCATTCTGGGTAGGATTTTGTAGTTTTTTCTAAATAAAATCTTGCACATTTATCAGAATGCTCTAATATTCTCAGACATTACTAACAGGGTCTAGGCGAAAATTTTGTGCCGAAAACCCCGATCTTTTTGACACATTTTCAGATCACCCTATAGGCCATATAGCATTCTGGGTAGGATTTTGTAGTTTTTTCTAAATAAAATCTTGCGCATTTATGCTCTGATATTGTCAGACATTACTAACAGGGTCTAGGCGAAAATTTTGTGCCGAAAACCCCGATCTTTTTGACACATTTTCAGATCACCCTATAGGCCATACTGCATTCTGGGTAGGATTTTGTAGTTTTTTCTAAATAAAATCTTTCACATTTATCAGAATGCTCTGATATTGTCAGACATTACTAACAGGGTCTAGGCGAAAATTTTGTGCCGAAAACCCCGATCTTTTTCACACATTTTCAGATCACCATATAGGCCATATTGCATTCTGGGTAGGATTTTGTAGTTTTTTCTAAATAAAATCTTGCACATTTATCAGAATGCTCTAATATTGTCAGACATTACTAACAGGGTGTAGGCGAAAATTTTGTGCCGAAAACCCCGAGCTTTTTGACATATCTTAAGATCACCCTATAGGCCATACTGCATTCTGGGTAGGATTTTGTAGTTTTTTCTAAATAAAATCTTGCACATTTATCAGAATGCTCTAATATTCTCAGACATTACTAACAGGGTGTAGGCGAAAATTTTGTGCCGAAAACCCCGAGCTTTTTGACATATTTTAAGATCACCCTATAGGCTATACTGCATTCTGGGTAGGATTTTGTAGTTTTTTCTAAATAAAATCTTGCACATTTATCAGAATGCTCTAATATTCTCAGACATTACTAACAAGGTCTAGGCGAAAATTTTGTGCCGAAAACCCCGATCTTTTTGACATATTTTAAGATCACCCTATAGGCCATACTGCATTCTGGGTAGGATTTTGTAGTTTTTTCTAAATAAAATCTTGCACATTTATCAGAATGCTCTAATATTCTCACACATTACTAACAGGGTCTAGGCGAAAATTTTGTGCCGAAAACCCCGATCTTTTTGACACATTTTCAGATCACCCTATAGGCAATATTGCATTCTGGGTAGGATTTTGTAGTTTTTTCTAAATAAAATCTTGCGCATTTATCAGAATGCTCTGATATTGTCAGACATTACTAACAGGGTCTAGGCGAAAATTTTGTGCCGAAAACCCCGATCTTTTTGACACATTTTCAGATCACCCTATAGGCCATACTGTATTCTGGGTAGGATTTTGTAGTTTTTTCTAAATAAAATCTCGCACATTTATCAGAATGCTCTGATATTGTCAGACATTACTAACAGGGTCTAGGCGAAAATTTTGTGCCGAAAACCCCGATCTTTTTCACACATTTTCAGATCACCATATAGGCCATATTGCATTCTGGGTAGGATTTTGTAGTTTTTTCTAAATAAAATCTTGCACATTTATCAGAATGCTCTAATATTGTCAGACATTACTAACAGGGTCTAGGCGAAAATTTTGTGCCGAAAACCCCGATCTTTGACACATTTTCAGATCACCCTATAGGCCATATTGCATTCTGGGTAGGATTTTGTAGTTTTTTCTAAATAAAATCTTGCGCATTTATCAGAATGTTCTAATATTCTCAGACATTACTAACAGGGTCTAGGCGAAAATTTTGTGCCAAAAACCCCGAGCTTTTTGACATATTTTCAGATCACCCTATAGGCCATACTGCATTCTGGGTAGGATTTTGTAGTTTTTTCTAAATAAAATCTTGCACATTTATCAGAATGCTCTAATATTCTCAGACATTACTAACAGGGTGTAGGCGAAAATTTTGTGCCGAAAACCCCGAGCTTTTTGACATATTTTAAGATCACCCTATAGGCTATACTGCATTCTGGGTAGGATTTTGTAGTTTTTTCTAAATAAAATCTTGCACATTTATCAGAATGCTCTAATATTCTCAGACATTACTAACAAGGTCTAGGCGAAAATTTTGTGCCGAAAACCCCGATCTTTTTGACATATTTTAAGATCACCCTATAGGCCATACTGCATTCTGGGTAGGATTTTGTAGTTTTTTCTAAATAAAATATTGCGCATTTATCAGAATGCTCTAATATTCTCAGACATTACTAACAGGGTCTAGGCGAAAATTTTGTGCCGAAAACCGCGATCTTTTTGACACATTTTCAGATCACCCTATAGGCCATATTGCATTCTGGGTAGGATTTTGTAGTTTTTTCTAAATAAAATCTTGCACATTTATCAGAATACTCTAATATTCTCAGACATTACTAACAGGGTCTAGGCGAAAATTTTGTGCCGAAAACCGCGATCTTTTTGACACATTTTCAGATCACCCTATAGGCCATATTGCATTCTGGGTAGGATTTTGTAGTTTTTTCTAAATAAAATCTTGCACATTTATCAGAATACTCTAATATTCTCAGACATTACTAACAGGGTCTAGGCGAAAATTTTGTGCCGAAAACCGCGATCTTTTTGACACATTTTCAGATCACCCTATAGGCCATATTGCATTCTGGGTAGGATTTTGTAGTTTTTTCTAAATAAAATCTTGCGCATTTATCAGAATGCTCTGATATTGTCAGACATTACTAACAGGGTCTAGGCGAAAATTTTGTGCCTAAAACCCCGATCTTTTTGACACATTTTCAGATCACCCTATAGGCCATACTGCATTCTGGGTAGGATTTTGTAGTTTTTTCTAAATAAAATCTTGCACATTTATCAGAATGCTCTAATATTCTCAGACATTACTAACAGGGTGTAGGCGAAAATTTTGTGCCGAAAACCCCGATCTTTTTGACATATTTGAAGATCACCCTATAGGCCATATTGCATTCTGGGTAGGATTTTGTAGTTTTTTCTAAATAAAATCTTGCACATTTATCAGAATGCTCTAATATTCTCAGACATTACTAACAGGGTCTAGGCGAAAATTTTGTGCCGAAAACCCTGATCTTTTTGACACATTTTCAGATCACCCTATAGGCCATATTGCATTCTGGGTAGGATTTTGTAGTTTTTTATAAATAAAATCTTGCGCATTTATCAGAATGCTCTGATATTGTCAGACATTACTAACAGGGTCTAGGCGAAAATTTTGTGCCGAGAACCCCGATCTTTTTCACACATTTTCAGATCACCATATAGGCCATATTGCATTCTGGGTAGGATTTTGTAGTTTTTTCTAAATCAAATCTTGCACATTTATCAGAATGCTCTAATATTGTCAGACATTACTAACAGGGTCTAGGCGAAAATTTTGTGCCGAAAACCCCGATCTTTTTGACACATTTTCAGATCACCCTATAGGCCATATTGCATTCTGGGTAGGATTTTGTAGTTTTTTCTAAATAAAATCTTGCACATTTATCAGAATGCTCTAATATTCTCAGACATTACTAACAGGGTGTAGGCGAAAATTTTGTGCCGAAAACCCCGATCTTTTTGACATATTTGAAGATCACCCTATAGGCCATATTGCATTCTGGGTAGGATTTTGTAGTTTTTTCTAAATAAAATCTTGCACATTTATCAGAATGCTCTAATATTCTCAGACATTACTAACAGGGTCTAGGCGAAAATTTTGTGCCGAAAACCCTGATCTTTTTGACACATTTTCAGATCACCCTATAGGCCATATTGCATTCTGGGTAGGATTTTGTAGTTTTTTCTAAATAAAATCTTGCGCATTTATCAGAATGCTCTGATATTGTCAGACATTACTAACAGGGTCTAGGCGAAAATTTTGTGCCGAGAACCCCGATCTTTTTCACACATTTTCAGATCACCATATAGGCCATATTGCATTCTGGGTAGGATTTTGTAGTTTTTTCTAAATCAAATCTTGCACATTTATCAGAATGCTCTAATATTGTCAGACATTACTAACAGGGTCTAGGCGAAAATTTTGTGCCGAAAACCCCGATCTTTTTGACACATTTTCAGATCACCCTATAGGCCATATTGCATTCTGGGTAGGATTTTGTAGTTTTTTCTAAATAAAATCTTGCGCATTTATCAGAATGCTCTGATATTCTCAGACATTACTAACAGGGTCTAGGCGAAAATTTTGTGCCGAAAACCCCGATCTTTTTGACACATTTTCAGATCACCCTATAGGCCATATTGCATTCTGGGTAGGATTTTGTAGTTTTTTCTAAATAAAATCTTGCACATTTATCAGAATGCTCTAATATTCTCAGACATTACTAACAGGGTCTAGGCGAAAATTTTGTGCCAAAAACCCCGAGCTTTTTGACATATTTTCAGATCACCCTATAGGCCATACTGCATTCTGGGTAGGATTTTGTAGTTTTTTCTAAATAAAATCTTGCACATTTATCAGAATGCTCTAATATTCTCAGACATTACTAACAGGGTGTAGGCGAAAATTTTGTGCCGAAAACCCCGAGCTTTTTGACATATTTTAAGATCACCCTATAGGCTATACTGCATTCTGGGTAGGATTTTGTAGTTTTTTCTAAATAAAATCTTGCACATTTATCAGAATGCTCTAATATTCTCAGACATTACTAACAAGGTCTAGGCGAAAATTTTGTGCCGAAAACCCCGATCTTTTTGACATATTTTAAGATCACCCTATAGGCCATACTGCATTCTGGGTAGGATTTTGTAGTTTTTTCTAAATAAAATATTGCGCATTTATCAGAATGCTCTAATATTCTCAGACATTACTAACAGGGTCTAGGCGAAAATTTTGTGCCGAAAACCCCGATCTTTTTGACACATTTTCAGATCACCCTATAGGCCATATTGCATTCTGGGTAGGATTTTGTAGTTTTTTCTAAATAAAATCTTGCACATTTATCAGAATACTCTAATATTCTCAGACATTACTAACAGGGTCTAGGCGAAAATTTTGTGCCGAAAACCGCGATCTTTTTGACACATTTTCAGATCACCCTATAGGCCATATTGCATTCTTGGTAGGATTTGTAGTTTTTTCTAAATAAAATCTTGCACATTGATCAGAATACTCTAATATTCTCAGACATTACTAACAGGGTCTAGGCGAAAATTTTGTGCCGTAAACCGCGATCTTTTTGACACATTTTCAGATCACCCTATAGGCCATATTGCATTCTGGGTAGGATTTTGTAGTTTTTTCTAAATAAAATCTTGCGCATTTATCAGAATGCTCTGATATTGTCAGACATTACTAACAGGGTCTAGGCGAAAATTTTGTGCCGAAAACCCCGATCTTTTTGACACATTTTCAGATCACCCTATAGGCCATACTGCATTCTGGGTAGGATTTTGTAGTTTTTTCTAAATAAAATCTTGCACATTTATCAGAATGCTCTAATATTCTCAGACATTACTAACAGGGTGTAGGCGAAAATTTTGTGCCGAAAACCCCGATCTTTTTGACATATTTGAAGATCACCCTATAGGCTATATTGCATTCTGGGTAGGATTTTGTAGTTTTTTCTAAATAAAATCTTGCACATTTATCAGAATCCTCTAATATTCTCAGACATTACTAACAGGGTCTAGGCGAAAATTTTGTGCCGAAAACCCTGATCTTTTTGACACATTTTCAGATCACCCTATAGGCCATATTGCATTCTGGGTAGGATTTTGTAGTTTTTTCTAAATAAAATCTTGCGCATTTATCAGAATGCTCTGATATTGTCAGACATTACTAACAGGGTCTAGGCGAAAATTTTGTGCCGAAAACCCCGATCTTTTTCACACATTTTCAGATCACCATATAGGCCATATTGCATTCTGGGTAGGATTTTGTAGTTTTTTCTAAATCAAATCTTGCACATTTATCAGAATGCTCTAATATTGTCAGACATTACTAACAGGGTCTAGGCGAAAATTTTGTGCCGAAAACCCCGATCTTTTTGACACATTTTCTGATCACCCTATAGGCCATATTGCATTCTGGGTAGGATTTTGTAGTTTTTTCTAAATAAAATCTTGCGCATTTATCAGAATGCTCTGATATTGTCAGACATTACTAACAGGGTCTAGGCGAAAATTTTGTGCCGAAAACCCCGATCTTTTTGACACATTTTCAGATCACCCTATAGGCCATATTGCATTCTGGGTAGGATTTTGTAGTTTTTTCTAAATAAAATCTTGCACATTTATCAGAATGCTCTAATATTCTCAGACATTACTAACAGGGTGTAGGCGAAAATTTTGTGCCGAAAACCCCGAGCTTTCTGACATATTTTAAGATCACCCTATAGGCTACACTGCATTCTGGGTAGGATTTTGTAGTTTTTTCTAAATAAAATCTTGCACATTTATCAGAATGCTCTAATATTCTCAGACATTACTAACAGGGTCTAGGCGAAAATTTTGTGCCGAAAACCCTGATCTTTTTGACACATTTTCAGATCACCCTATAGGCCATATTGCATTCTGGGTAGGATTTTGTAGTTTTTTCTAAATAAAATCTTGCGCATTTATCAGAATGCTCTGATATTGTCAGACATTACTAACAGGGTCTAGGCGAAAATTTTGTGCCGAAAACCCCGATCTTTTTCACACATTTTCAGATCACCATATAGGCCATATTGCATTCTGGGTAGGATTTTGTAGTTTTTTCTAAATCAAATCTTGCGCATTTATCAGAATGCTCTAATATTCTCAGACATTACTAACAGGGTCTAGGCGAAAATTTTGTGCCGAAAACCGCGATCTTTTTGACACATTTTCAGATCACCCTATAGGCCATATTGCATTCTGGGTAGGATTTTGTAGTTTTTTCTAAATAAAATCTTGCACATTTATCAGAATACTCTAATATTCTCAGACATTACTAACAGGGTCTAGGCGAAAATTTTGTGCCGAAAACCGCGATCTTTTTGACACATTTTCAGATCACCCTATAGGCCATATTGCATTCTGGGTAGGATTTTGTAGTTTTTTCTAAATAAAATCTTGCACATTTATCAGAATACTCTAATATTGTCAGACATTACTAACAGGGTCTAGGCGAAAATTTTGTGCCGAAAACCGCGATCTTTTTGACACATTTTCAGATCACCCTATAGGCCATATTGCATTCTGGGTAGGATTTTGTAGTTTTTTCTAAATAAAATCTTGCGCATTTATCAGAATGCTCTGATATTGTCAGACATTACTAACAGGGTCTAGGCGAAAATTTTGTGCCGAAAACCCCGATCTTTTTGACACATTTTCAGATCACCCTATAGGCCATATTGCATTCTGGGTAGGATTTTGTAGTTTTTTCTAAATAAAATCTTGCACATTTATCAGAATGCTCTAATATTCTCAGACATTACTAACAGGGTGTAGGCGAAAATTTTGTGCCGAAAACCCCGAGCTTTCTGACATATTTTAAGATCACCCTATAGGCTATACTGCATTCTGGGTAGGATTTTGTAGTTTTTTCTAAATAAAATCTTGCACATTTATCAGAATGCTCTAATATTCTCAGACATTACTAACAGGGTCTAGGCGAAAATTTTGTGCCGAAAACCCTGATCTTTTTGACACATTTTCAGATCACCCTATAGGCCATATTGCATTCTGGGTAGGATTTTGTAGTTTTTTCTAAATAAAATCTTGCGCATTTATCAGAATGCTCTGATATTGTCAGACATTACTAACAGGGTCTAGGCGAAAATTTTGTGCCGAAAACCCCGATCTTTTTCACACATTTTCAGATCACCATATAGGCCATATTGCATTCTGGGTAGGATTTTGTAGTTTTTTCTAAATCAAATCTTGCGCATTTATCAGAATGCTCTAATATTCTCAGACATTACTAACAGGGTCTAGGCGAAAATTTTGTGCCGAAAACCGCGATCTCTTTGACACATTTTCAGATCACCCTATAGGCCATATTGCATTCTGGGTAGGATTTTGTAGTTTTTTCTAAATAAAATCTTGCACATTTATCAGAATACTCTAATATTCTCAGACATTACTAACAGGGTCTAGGCGAAAATTTTGTGCCGAAAACCGCGATCTTTTTGACACATTTTCAGATCACCCTATAGGCCATACTGCATTCTGGGTAGGATTTTGTAGTTTTTTCTAAATAAAATCTTGCACATTTATCAGAATGCTCTAATATTCTTTGACAATACTAACAGGGTGTAGGCGAAAATTTTGTGCCGAAAACCCCGATCTTTTTGACATATTTGAAGATCACCCTATAGGCCATATTGCATTCTGGGTAGGATTTTGTAGTTTTTTCTAAATCAAATCTTGCACATTTATCAGAATGCTCTAATATTGTCAGACATTACTAACAGGGTCTAGGCGAAAATTTTGTGCCGAAAACCCCGATCTTTTTGACACATTTTCAGATCACCCTATAGGCCATATTGCATTCTGGGTAGGATTTTGTAGTTTTTTCTAAATAAAATCTTGCGCATTTATCAGAATGCTCTGATATTGTCAGACATTACTAACAGGGTCTAGGCGAGAATTTTGTGCCGAAAACCCCGATCTTTTTGACACATTTTCAGATCACCCTATAGGCCATATTGCATTCTGGGTAGGATTTTGTAGTTTTTTCTAAATAAAATCTTGCACATTTATCAGAATGCTCTAATATTCTCAGACATTACTAACAGGGTGTAGGCGAAAATTTTGTGCCGAAAACCCCGAGCTTTCTGACATATTTTAAGATCACCCTATAGGCTATACTGCATTCTGGGTAGGATTTTGTAGTTTTTTCTAAATAAAATCTTGCACATTTATCAGAATGCTCTAATATTCTCAGACATTACTAACAGGGTCTAGGCGAAAATTTTGTGCCGAAAACCCTGATCTTTTTGACACATTTTCAGATCACCCTATAGGCCATATTGCATTCTGGGTAGGATTTTGTAGTTTTTTCTAAATAAAATCTTGCGCATTTATCAGAATGCTCTGATATTGTCAGACATTACTAACAGGGTCTAGGCGAAAATTTTGTGCCGAATACCCCGATCTTTTTCACACATTTTCAGATCACCATATAGGCCATATTGCATTCTGGGTAGGATTTTGTAGTTTTTTCTAAATCAAATCTTGCGCATTTATCAGAATGCTCTAATATTCTCAGACATTACTAACAGGGTCTAGGCGAAAATTTTGTGCCGAAAACCGCGATCTTTTTGACACATTTTCAGATCACCCTATAGGCCATATTGCATTCTGGGTAGGATTTTGTAGTTTTTTCTAAATAAAATCTTGCACATTTATCAGAATACTCTAATATTCTCAGACATTACTAACAGGGTCTAGGCGAAAATTTTGTGCCGAAAACCGCGATCTTTTTGACACATTTTCAGATCACCCTATAGGCCATATTGCATTCTGGGTAGGATTTTGTAGTTTTTTCTAAATAAAATCTTGCACATTTATCAGAATACTCTAATATTCTCAGACATTACTAACAGGGTCTAGGCGAAAATTTTGTGCCGAAAACCGCGATCTTTTTGACACATTTTCAGATCACCCTATAGGCCATATTGCATTCTGGGTAGGATTTTGTAGTTTTTTCTAAATAAAATCTTGCGCATTTATCAGAATGCTCTGATATTGTCAGACATTACTAACAGGGTCTAGGCGAAAATTTTGTGCCGAAAACCCCGATCTTTTTGACACATTTTCAGATCACCCTATAGGCCATACTGCATTCTGGGTAGGATTTTGTAGTTTTTTCTAAATAAAATCTTGCACATTTATCAGAATGCTCTAATATTCTCAGACATTACTAACAGGGTGTAGGCGAAAATTTTGTGCCGAAAACCCCGATCTTTTTGACATATTTGAAGATCACCCTATAGGCCATATTGCATTCTGGGTAGGATTTTGTAGTTTTTTCTAAATAAAATCTTGCACATTTATCAGAATGCTCTAATATTCTCAGACATTACTAACAGGGTCTAGGCGAAAATTTTGTGCCGAAAACCCTGATCTTTTTGACACATTTTCAGATCACCCTATAGGCCATATTGCATTCTGGGTAGGATTTTGTAGTTTTTTCTAAATAAAATCTTGCACATTTATCAGAATACTCTAATATTCTCAGACATTACTAACAGGGTCTAGGCGAAAATTTTGTGCCGAAAACCGCGATCTTTTTGACACATTTTCAGATCACCCTATAGGCCATATTGCATTCTGGGTAGGATTTTGTAGTTTTTTCTAAATAAAATCTTGCACATTTATCAGAATACTCTAATATTGTCAGACATTACTAACAGGGTCTAGGCGAAAATTTTGTGCCGAAAACCGCGATCTTTTTGACACATTTTCAGATCACCCTATAGGCCATATTGCATTCTGGGTAGGATTTTGTAGTTTTTTCTAAATAAAATCTTGCGCATTTATCAGAATGCTCTGATATTGTCAGACATTACTAACAGGGTCTAGGCGAAAATTTTGTGCCGAAAACCCCGATCTTTTTGACACATTTTCAGATCACCCTATAGGCCATATTGCATTCTGGGTAGGATTTTGTAGTTTTTTCTAAATAAAATCTTGCACATTTATCAGAATGCTCTAATATTCTCAGACATTACTAACAGGGTGTAGGCGAAAATTTTGTGCCGAAAACCCGAGCTTTCTGACATATTTTAAGATCACCCTATAGGCTATACTGCATTCTGGGTAGGATTTTGTAGTTTTTTCTAAATAAAATCTTGCACATTTATCAGAATGCTCTAATATTCTCAGACATTACTAACAGGGTCTAGGCGAAAATTTTGTGCCGAAAACCCTGATCTTTTTGACACATTTTCAGATCACCCTATAGGCCATATTGCATTCTGGGTAGGATTTTGTAGTTTTTTCTAAATAAAATCTTGCGCATTTATCAGAATGCTCTGATATTGTCAGACATTACTAACAGGGTCTAGGCGAAAATTTTGTGCCGAAAACCCCGATCTTTTTGACACATTTTCAGATCACCCTATAGGCCATACTGCATTCTGGGTAGGATTTTGTAGTTTTTTCTAAATAAAATCTTGCACATTTATCAGAATGCTCTAATATTCTCAGACATTACTAACAGGGTGTAGGCGAAAATTTTGTGCCGAAAACCCCGATCTTTTTGACATATTTGAAGATCACCCTATAGGCCATATTGCATTCTGGGTAGGATTTTGTAGTTTTTTCTAAATAAAATCTTGCACATTTATCAGAATGCTCTAATATTCTCAGACATTACTAACAGGGTCTAGGCGAAAATTTTGTGCCGAAAACCCTGATCTTTTTGACACATTTTCAGATCACCCTATAGGCCATATTGCATTCTGGGTAGGATTTTGTAGTTTTTTCTAAATAAAATCTTGCGCATTTATCAGAATGCTCTGATATTGTCAGACATTACTAACAGGGTCTAGGCGAAAATTTTGTGCCGAAAACCCCGATCTTTTTGACACATTTTCAGATCACCCTATAGGCCATATTGCATTCTGGGTAGGATTTTGTAGTTTTTTCTAAATAAAATCTTGCACATTTATCAGAATGCTCTAATATTCTCAGACATTACTAACAGGGTGTAGGCGAAAATTTTGTGCCGAAAACCCCGAGCTTTCTGACATATTTTAAGATCACCCTATAGGCTATACTGCATTCTGGGTAGGATTTTGTAGTTTTTTCTAAATAAAATCTTGCACATTTATCAGAATGCTCTAATATTCTCAGACATTACTAACAGGGTCTAGGCGAAAATTTTGTGCCGAAAACCCTGATCTTTTTGACACATTTTCAGATCACCCTATAGGCCATATTGCATTCTGGGTAGGATTTTGTAGTTTTTTCTAAATAAAATCTTGCGCATTTATCAGAATGCTCTGATATTGTCAGACATTACTAACAGGGTCTAGGCGAAAATTTTGTGCCGAAAACCCCGATCTTTTTCACACATTTTCAGATCACCATATAGGCCATATTGCATTCTGGGTAGGATTTTGTAGTTTTTTCTAAATCAAATCTTGCGCATTTATCAGAATGCTCTAATATTCTCAGACATTACTAACAGGGTCTAGGCGAAAATTTTGTGCCGAAAACCGCGATCTTTTTGACACATTTTCAGATCACCCTATAGGCCATATTGCATTCTGGGTAGGATTTTGTAGTTTTTTCTAAATAAAATCTTGCACATTTATCAGAATACTCTAATATTCTCAGACATTACTAACAGGGTCTAGGCGAAAATTTTGTGCCGAAAACCGCGATCTTTTTGACACATTTTCAGATCACCCTATAGGCCATATTGCATTCTGGGTAGGATTTTGTAGTTTTTTCTAAATAAAATCTTGCACATTTATCAGAATACTCTAATATTCTCAGACATTACTAACAGGGTCTAGGCGAAAATTTTGTGCCGAAAACCGCGATCTTTTTGACACATTTTCAGATCACCCTATAGGCCATATTGCATTCTGGGTAGGATTTTGTAGTTTTTTCTAAATAAAATCTTGCGCATTTATCAGAATGCTCTGATATTGTCAGACATTACTAACAGGATCTAGGCGAAAATTTTGTGCCGAAAACCCCGATCTTTTTGACACATTTTCAGATCACCCTATAGGCCATACTGCATTCTGGGTAGGATTTTGTAGTTTTTTCTAAATAAAATCTTGCACATTTATCAGAATGCTCTAATATTCTCAGACATTACTAACAGGGTGTAGGCGAAAATTTTGTGCCGAAAACCCCGATCTTTTTGACATATTTGAAGATCACCCTATAGGCCATATTGCATTCTGGGTAGGATTTTGTAGTTTTTTCTAAATAAAATCTTGCACATTTATCAGAATGCTCTAATATTCTCAGACATTACTAACAGGGTCTAGGCGAAAATTTTGTGCCGAAAACCCTGATCTTTTTGACACATTTTCAGATCACCCTATAGGCCATATTGCATTCTGGGTAGGATTTTGTAGTTTTTTCTAAATAAAATCTTGCGCATTTATCAGAATGCTCTGATATTGTCAGACATTACTAACAGGGTCTAGGCGAAAATTTTGTGCCGAAAACCCCGATCTTTTTGACACATTTTCAGATCACCCTATAGGCCATATTGCATTCTGGGTAGGATTTTGTAGTTTTTTCTAAATAAAATCTTGCACATTTATCAGAATACTCTAATATTCTCAGACATTACTAACAGGGTCTAGGCGAAAATTTTGTGCCGAAAACCGCGATCTTTTTGACACATTTTCAGATCACCCTATAGGCCATATTGCATTCTGGGTAGGATTTTGTAGTTTTTTCTAAATAAAATCTTGCGCATTTATCAGAATGCTCTGATATTGTCAGACATTACTAACAGGGTCTAGGCGAAAATTTTGTGCCGAAAACCCCGATCTTTTTCACACATTTTCAGATCACCATATAGGCCATATTGCATTCTGGGTAGGATTTTGTAGTTTTTTCTAAATCAAATCTTGCGCATTTATCAGAATGCTCTAATATTCTCAGACATTACTAACAGGGTCTAGGCGAAAATTTTGTGCCGAAAACCGCGATCTTTTTGACACATTTTCAGATCACCCTATAGGCCATATTGCATTCTGGGTAGGATTTTGTAGTTTTTTCTAAATAAAATCTTGCACATTTATCAGAATACTCTAATATTCTCAGACATTACTAACAGGGTCTAGGCGAAAATTTTGTGCCGAAAACCCTGATCTTTTTGACACATTTTCAGATCACCCTATAGGCCATATTGCATTCTGGGTAGGATTTTGTAGTTTTTTCTAAATAAAATCTTGCGCATTTATCAGAATGCTCTGATATTGTCAGACATTACTAACAGGGTCTAGGCGAAAATTTTGTGCCGAAAACCCCGATCTTTTTGACACATTTTCAGATCACCCTATAGGCCATATTGCATTCTGGGTAGGATTTTGTAGTTTTTTCTAAATAAAATCTTGCACATTTATCAGAATACTCTAATATTCTCAGACATTACTAACAGGGTCTAGGCGAAAATTTTGTGCCGAAAACCGCGATCTTTTTGACACATTTTCAGATCACCCTATAGGCCATATTGCATTCTGGGTAGGATTTTGTAGTTTTTTCTAAATAAAATCTTGCGCATTTATC
The DNA here is from genome assembly GCA_949775045.1 of Metridium senile. Taxonomy (NCBI): domain Eukaryota; kingdom Metazoa; phylum Cnidaria; class Anthozoa; order Actiniaria; family Metridiidae; genus Metridium; species Metridium senile. The sequence continues at coordinate 3,295,055 of OX459102.1, read as the reverse complement.
AGAATGCTCTGATATTGTCAGACATTACTAACAGGGTCTAGGCGAAAATTTTGTGCCGAAAACCCCGATCTTTTTCACACATTTTCAGATCACCATATAGGCCATATTGCATTCTGGGTAGGATTTTGTAGTTTTTTCTAAATCAAATCTTGCGCATTTATCAGAATGCTCTAATATTCTCAGACATTACTAACAGGGTCTAGGCGAAAATTTTGTGCCGAAAACCGCGATCTTTTTGACACATTTTCAGATCACCCTATAGGCCATATTGCATTCTGGGTAGGATTTTGTAGTTTTTTCTAAATAAAATCTTGCACATTTATCAGAATACTCTAATATTGTCAGACATTACTAACAGGGTCTAGGCGAAAATTTTGTGCCGAAAACCCCGATCTTTTTGACACATTTTCAGATCACCCTATAGGCCATACTGCATTCTGGGTAGGATTTTGTAGTTTTTTCTAAATAAAATCTTGCACATTTATCAGAATGCTCTAATATTCTTTGACATTACTAACAGGGTGTAGGCGAAAATTTTGTGCCGAAAACCCCGATCTTTTTGACATATTTTAAGATCACCCTATAGGCTATACTGCATTCTGGGTAGGATTTTGTAGTTTTTTCTAAATAAAATCTTGCACATTTATCAGAATGCTCTAATATTCTCAGACATTACTAACAGGGTCTAGGCGAAAATTTTGTGCCGAAAACCCTGATCTTTTTGACACATTTTCAGATCACCCTATAGGCCATATTGCATTCTGGGTAGGATTTTGTAGTTTTTTCTAAATAAAATCTTGCGCATTTATCAGAATGCTCTGATATTGTCAGACATTACTAACAGGGTCTAGGCGAAAATTTTGTGCCGAAAACCCCGATCTTTTTCACACATTTTCAGATCACCATATAGGCCATATTGCATTCTGGGTAGGATTTTGTAGTTTTTTCTAAATCAAATCTTGCGCATTTATCAGAATGCTCTAATATTCTCAGACATTACTAACAGGGTCTAGGCGAAAATTTTGTGCCGAAAACCGCGATCTTTTTGACACATTTTCAGATCACCCTATAGGCCATATTGCATTCTGGGTAGGATTTTGTAGTTTTTTCTAAATAAAATCTTGCACATTTATCAGAATACTCTAATATTCTCAGACATTACTAACAGGGTCTAGGCGAAAATTTTGTGCCGAAAACCGCGATCTTTTTGACACATTTTCAGATCACCCTATAGGCCATATTGCATTCTGGGTAGGATTTTGTAGTTTTTTTTAAATAAAATCTTGCACATTTATCAGAATACTCTAATATTCTCAGACATTACTAACAGGGTCTAGGCGAAAATTTTGTGCCGAAAACCGCGATCTTTTTGACACATTTTCAGATCACCCTATAGGCCATATTGCATTCTGGGTAGGATTTTGTAGTTTTTTCTAAATAAAATCTTGCACATTTATCAGAATGCTCTAATATTCTCAGACATTACTAACAGGGTGTAGGCGAAAATTTTGTGCCGAAAACCCCGATCTTTTTGACATATTTGAAGATCACCCTATAGGCCATATTGCATTCTGGGTAGGATTTTGTAGTTTTTTCTAAATAAAATCTTGCACATTTATCAGAATGCTCTAATATTCTCAGACATTACTAACAGGGTCTAGGCGAAAATTTTGTGCCGAAAACCCTGATCTTTTTGACACATTTTCAGATCACCCTATAGGCCATATTGCATTCTGGGTAGGATTTTGTAGTTTTTTCTAAATAAAATCTTGCGCATTTATCAGAATGCTCTGATATTGTCAGACATTACTAACAGGGTCTAGGCGAAAATTTTGTGCCGAAAACCCCGATCTTTTTCACACATTTTCAGATCACCATATAGGCCATATTGCATTCTGGGTAGGATTTTGTAGTTTTTTCTAAATCAAATCTTGCACATTTATCAGAATGCTCTAATATTGTCAGACATTACTAACAGGGTCTAGGCGAAAATTTTGTGCCGAAAACCCCGATCTTTTTGACACATTTTCAGATCACCCTATAGGCCATATTGCATTCTGGGTAGGATTTTGTAGTTTTTTCTAAATAAAATCTTGCACATTTATCAGAATGCTCTAATATTCTCAGACATTACTAACAGGGTCTAGGCGAAAATTTTGTGCCGAAAACCCTGATCTTTTTGACACATTTTCAGATCACCCTATAGGCCATATTGCATTCTGGGTAGGATTTTGTAGTTTTTTCTAAATAAAATCTTGCGCATTTATCAGAATGCTCTGATATTGTCAGACATTACTAACAGGGTCTAGGCGAAAATTTTGTGCCGAAAACCCCGATCTTTTTCACACATTTTCAGATCACCATATAAGCCATATTGCATTCTGGGTAGGATTTTGTAGTTTTTTCTAAATCAAATCTTGCACATTTATCAGAATGCTCTAATATTGTCAGACATTACTAACAGGGTCTAGGCGAAAATTTTGTGCCGAAAACCCCGATCTTTTTGACACATTTTCAGATCACCCTATAGGCCATACTGCATTCTGGGTAGGATTTTGTAGTTTTTTCTAAATAAAATCTTGCACATTTATCAGAATGCTCTAATATTCTCAGACATTACTAACAGGGTGTAGGCGAAAATTTTGTGCCGAAAACCCCGATCTTTTTGACCTATTTGAAGATCACCCTATAGGCCATATTGCATTCTGGGTAGGATTTTGTAGTTTTTTCTAAATAAAATCTTGCACATTTATCAGAATGCTCTAATATTCTCAGACATTACTAACAGGGTCTAGGCGAAAATTTTGTGCCGAAAACCCTGATCTTTTTGACACATTTTCAGATCACCCTATAGGCCATATTGCATTCTGGGTAGGATTTTGTAGTTTTTTCTAAATAAAATCTTGCGCATTTATCAGAATGCTCTGATATTGTCAGACATTACTAACAGGGTCTAGGCGAAAATTTTGTGCCGAAAACCCCGATCTTTTTCACACATTTTCAGATCACCATATAGGCCATATTGCATTCTGGGTAGGATTTTGTAGTTTTTTCTAAATCAAATCTTGCACATTTATCAGAATGCTCTAATATTGTCAGACATTACTAACAGGGTCTAGGCGAAAATTTTGTGCCGAAAATCCCGATCTTTTTGACACATTTTCAGATCACCCTATAGGCCATATTGCATTCTGGGTAGGATTTTGTAGTTTTTTCTAAATAAAATCTTGCGCATTTATCAGAATGCTCTGATATTGTCAGACATTACTAACAGGGTCTAGGCGAAAATTTTGTGTCGAAAACCCCGATCTTTTTGACACATTTTCAGATCACCCTATAGGCCATATTGCATTCTGGGTAGGATTTTGTAGTTTTTTCTAAATAAAATCTTGCACATTTATCAGAATGCTCTAATATTGTCAGACATTACTAACAGGGTCTAGGCGAAAATTTTGTGCCGAAAACCCCGATCTTTTTGACACATTTTCAGATCACCCTATAGGCCATACTGCATTCTGGGTAGGATTTTGTAGTTTTTTCTAAATAAAATCTTGCACATTTATCAGAATGCTCTAATATTCTCAGACATTACTAACAGGGTGTAGGCGAAAATTTTGTGCCGAAAACCCCGATCTTTTTGACCTATTTGAAGATCACCCTATAGGCCATATTGCATTCTGGGTAGGATTTTGTAGTTTTTTCTAAATAAAATCTTGCACATTTATCAGAATGCTCTAATATTCTCAGACATTACTAACAGGGTCTAGGCGAAAATTTTGTGCCGAAAACCCTGATCTTTTTGACACATTTTCAGATCACCCTATAGGCCATATTGCATTCTGGGTAGGATTTTGTAGTTTTTTCTAAATAAAATCTTGCGCATTTATCAGAATGCTCTGATATTGTCAGACATTACTAACAGGGTCTAGGCGAAAATTTTGTGCCGAAAACCCCGATCTTTTTCACACATTTTCAGATCACCATATAGGCCATATTGCATTCTGGGTAGGATTTTGTAGTTTTTTCTAAATCAAATCTTGCACATTTATCAGAATGCTCTAATATTGTCAGACATTACTAACAGGGTCTAGGCGAAAATTTTGTGCCGAAAATCCCGATCTTTTTGACACATTTTCAGATCACCCTATAGGCCATATTGCATTCTGGGTAGGATTTTGTAGTTTTTTCTAAATAAAATCTTGCGCATTTATCAGAATGCTCTGATATTGTCAGACATTACTAACAGGGTCTAGGCGAAAATTTTGTGTCGAAAACCCCGATCTTTTTGACACATTTTCAGATCACCCTATAGGCCATATTGCATTCTGGGTAGGATTTTGTAGTTTTTTCTAAATAAAATCTTGCGCATTTATCAGAATGCTCTAATATTCTCAGACATTACTAACAGGGTCTAGGCGAAAATTTTGTGCGAAAAACCCCGAGCTTTTTGACATATTTTCAGATCACCCTATAGGCCATACTGCATTCTGGGTAGGATTTTGTAGTTTTTTCTAAATAAAATCTTGCACATTTATCAGAATGCTCTAATATTGTCAGACATTAATAACAGGGTCTAGGCGAAAATTTTGTGCCGAAAACCCCGAGCTTTTTGACATATTTTAAGATCACCCTATAGGCCATACTGCATTCTGGGTAGGATTTTGTAGTTTTTTCTAAATAAAATCTTGCGCATTTATCAGAATGCTCTAATATTCTCAGACATTACTAACAGGGTCTAGGCGAAAATTTTGTGCCGAAAACCGCGATCTTTTTGACACATTTTCAGATCACCCTATAGGCCATATTGCATTCTGGGTAGGATTTTGTAGTTTTTTCTAAATAAAATCTTGCACATTTATCAGAATGCTCTGATATTGTCAGACATTACTAACAGGGTCTAGGCGAAAATTTTGTACCGAAAACCCCGATCTTTTTGACACATTTTCAGATCACCCTATAGGCCATACTGCATTCTGGGTAGGATTTTGTAGTTTTTTCTAAATAAAATCTTGCACATTTATCAGAATGCTCTAATATTCTCAGACATTACTAACAGGGTGTAGGCGAAAATTTTGTGCCGAAAACCCCGATCTTTTTGACATATTTTCAGATCACCCTATAGGCCATATTGCATTCTGGGTAGGATTTTGTAGTTTTTTCTAAATAAAATCTTGCACATTTATCAGAATGCTCTAATATTCTCAGACATTACTAACAGGGTCTAGGCGAAAATTTTGTGCCGAAAACCCTGATCTTTTTGACACATTTTCAGATCACCCTATAGGCTATACTGCATTCTGGGTAGGATTTTGTAGTTTTTTCTAAATAAAATCTTGCACATTTATCAGAATGCTCTAATATTCTCAGACATTACTAACAAGGTCTAGGCGAAAATGTTGTGCCGAAAACCCCGATCTTTTTGACATATTTTAAGATCACCCTATAGGCCATATTGCATTCTAGGTAGGATTTTGTAGTTTTTTCTAAATAAAATCTTGCACATTTATCAGAATACTCTAATATTCTCAGACATTACTAACAGGGTCTAGGCGAAAATTTTGTGCCGAAAACCCCGATCTTTTTGACACATTTTCAGATCACCCTATAGGCCATATTGCATTCTGGGTAGGATTTTGTAGTTTTTTCTAAATAAAATCTTGCGCATTTATCAGAATGCTCTAATATTCTCAGACATTACTAACAGGGTCTAGGCGAAAATTTTGTGCCGAAAACCGCGATCTTTTTGACACATTTTCAGATCACCCTATAGGCCATATTGCATTCTGGGTAGGATTTTGTAGTTTTTTCTAAATAAAATCTTGCACATTTATCAGAATGCTCTAATATTCTCAGACATTACTAACAGGGTCTAGGCGAAAATTTTGTGCCAAAAACCCCGAGCTTTTTGACATATTTTCAGATCACCCTATAGGCCATACTGCATTCTGGGTAGGATTTTGTAGTTTTTTCTAAATAAAATCTTGCACATTTATCAGAATGCTCTAATATTCTCAGACATTACTAACAGGGTGTAGGCGAAAATTTTGTGCCGAAAACCCCGAGCTTTTTGACATATTTTAAGATCACCCTATAGGCCATACTGCATTCTGGGTAGGATTTTGTAGTTTTTTCTAAATAAAATATTGCGCATTTATCAGAATGCTCTAATATTCTCAGACATTACAAACAGGGTCTAGGCGAAAATTTTGTGCCGAAAACCGCGATCTTTTTGACACATTTTCAGATCACCCTATAGGCCATATTGCATTCTGGGTAGGATTTTGTAGTTTTTTCTAAATAAAATCTTGCACATTTATCAGAATACTCTAATATTCTCAGACATTACTAACAGGGTCTAGGCGAAAATTTTGTGCCGAAAACCCCGATCTTTTTGACACATTTTCAGATCACCCTATAGGCCATATTGCATTCTGGGTAGGATTTTGTAGTTTTTTCTAAATAAAATCTTGCGCATTTATCAGAATGCTCTAATATTCTCAGACATTACTAACAGGGTCTAGGCGAAAATTTTGTGCCGAAAACCGCGATCTTTTTGACACATTTTCAGATCACCCTATTGGCCATATTGCATTCTGGGTAGGATTTTGTAGTTTTTTCTAAATAAAATCTTGCACATTTATCAATGCTCTGATATTCTCAGACATTACTAACAGGGTCTAGGCGAAAATTTTGTGCCGAAAACCCCGATCTTTTTGACACATTTTCAGATCACCCTATAGGCCATATTGCATTCTGGGTAGGATTTTGTAGTTTTTTCTAAATAAAATCTTGCACATTTATCAGAATGCTCTAATATTCTCAGACATTACTAACAGGGTCTAGGCGAAAATTTTGTGCCGAAAACCCCGATCTTTTTGACATATTTGAAGATCACCCTATAGGCCATATTGCATTCTGGGTAGGATTTTGTAGTTTTTTCTAAATAAAATCTTGCACATTTATCAGAATGCTCTAATATTCTCAGACATTACTAACAGGGTCTAGGCGAAAATTTTGTGCCGAAAACCCTGATCTTTTTGACACATTTTCAGATCACCCTATAGGCCATATTGCATTCTGGGTAGGATTTTGTAGTTTTTTCTAAATAAAATCTTGCGCATTTATCAGAATGCTCTGATATTGTCAGACATTACTAACAGGGTCTAGGCGAAAATTTTGTGCCGAAAACCCCGATCTTTTTGACACATTTTCAGATCACCCTATAGGCCATATTGCATTCTGGGTAGGATTTTGTAGTTTTTTCTAAATAAAATCTTGCACATTTATCAGAATGCTCTAATATTCTCAGACATTACTAACAGGGTCTAGGCGAAAATTTTGTGCCAAAAACCCCGAGCTTTTTGACATATTTTCAGATCACCCTATAGGCCATACTGCATTCTGGGTAGGATTTTGTAGTTTTTTCTAAATAAAATCTTGCACATTTATCAGAATGCTCTAATATTCTCAGACATTACTAACAGGGTGTAGGCGAAAATTTTGTGCCGAAAACCCCGAGCTTTTTGACATATTTTAAGATCACCCTATAGGCTATACTGCATTCTGGGTAGGATTTTGTAGTTTTTTCTAAATAAAATCTTGCACATTTATCAGAATGCTCTAATATTCTCAGACATTACTAACAAGGTCTAGGCGAAAATTTTGTGCCGAAAACCCCGATCTTTTTGACATATTTTAAGATCACCCTATAGGCCATACTGCATTCTGGGTAGGATTTTGTAGTTTTTTCTAAATAAAATATTGCGCATTTATCAGAATGCTCTAATATTCTCAGACATTACTAACAGGGTCTAGGCGAAAATTTTGTGCCGAAAACCGCGATCTTTTTGACACATTTTCAGATCACCCTATAGGCCATATTGCATTCTGGGTAGGATTTTGTAGTTTTTTCTAAATAAAATATTGCGCATTTATCAGAATGCTCTAATATTCTCAGACATTACTAACAGGGTCTAGGCGAAAATTTTGTGCCGAAAACCGCGATCTTTTTGACACATTTTCAGATCACCCTATAGGCCATATTGCATTCTGGGTAGGATTTAGTAGTTTTTTCTAAATAAAATCTTGCACATTTATCAGAATACTCTAATATTCTCAGACATTATTAACAGGGTCTAGGCGAAAATTTTGTGCCGAAAACCCCGATCTTTTTGACACATTTTCAGATCACCCTATAGGCCATATTGCATTCTGGGTAGGATTTTGTAGTTTTTTCTAAATAAAATCTTGCACATTTATCAGAATGCTCTAATATTCTCAGACATTACTAACAGGGTGTGTAGGCGAAAATTTTGTGCCGAAAACCCCGAGCTTTTTGACATATTTTAAGATCACCCTATAGGCTATACTGCATTCTGGGTAGGATTTTGTAGTTTTTTCTAAATAAAATCTTGCACATTTATCAGAATGCTCTAATATTCTCAGACATTACTAACAAGGTCTAGGCGAAAATTTTGTGCGGAAAACCCCGATCTTTTTGACATATTTTAAGATCACCCTATAGGCCATACTGCATTCTGGGTAGGATTTTGTAGTTTTTTCTAAATAAAATATTGCGCATTTATCAGAATGCTCTGATATTGTCAGACATTACTAACAGGGTCTAGGCGAAAATTTTGTGCCGAAAACCCCGATCTTTTTGACACATTTTCAGATCACCCTATAGGCCATACTGCATTCTGGGTAGGATTTTGTAGTTTTTTCTAAATAAAATCTTGCACATTTATCAGAATGCTCTAATATTCTCAGGACATTACTAACAGGGTGTAGGCGAAAATTTTGTGCCGAAAACCCCGATCTTTTTGACATATTTGAAGATCACCCTATAGGCCATATTGCATTCTGGGTAGGATTTTGTAGTTTTTTCTAAATAAAATCTTGCACATTTATCAGAATGCTCTAATATTCTCAGACATTACTAACAGGGTCTAGGCGAAAATTTTGTGCCGAAAACCCTGATCTTTTTGACACATTTTCAGATCACCCTATAGGCCATATTGCATTCTGGGTAGGATTTTGTAGTTTTTTCTAAATAAAATCTTGCGCATTTATCAGAATGCTCTGATATTGTCAGACATTTCTAACAGGGTCTAGGCGAAAATTTTGTGCCGAAAACCCCGATCTTTTTCACACATTTTCAGATCACCATATAGGCCATATTGCATTCTGGGTAGGATTTTGTAGTTTTTTCTAAATCAAATCTTGCACATTTATCAGAATGCTCTAATATTCTCAGACATTACTAACAGGGTCTAGGCGAAAATTTTGTACCGAAAACCCCCGATCTTTTTGACACATTTTCAGATCACCCTATAGGCCATATTGCATTCTGGGTAGGATTTTGTAGTTTTTTCTAATAAAATCTTGCGCATTTATCAGAATGCTCTGATATTGTCAGACATTACTAACAGGGTCTAGGCGAAAATTTTGTGCCGAAAACCCCGATCTTTTTGACACATTTTCAGATCACCCTATAGCCATATTGCATTCTGGGTAGGATTTTGTAGTTTTTTCTAAATAAAATCTTGCACATTTATCAGAATGCTCTAATATTCTCAGACATTACTAACAGGGTGTAGGCGAAAATTTTGTGCCGAAAACCCCGAGCTTTTTGACATATTTTAAGATCACCCTATAGGCTATACTGCATTCTGGGTAGGATTTTGTAGTTTTTTTCTAAATAAAATCTTGCACATTTATCAGAATGCTCTAATATTCTCAGACATTACTAACAAGGTCTAGGCGAAAATTTTGTGCCGAAAACCGCGATCTTTTTCACACATTTTCAGATCACCATATAGGCCATATTGCATTCTGGGTAGGATTTTGTAGTTTTTTCTAAATCAAATCTTGCACATTTATCAGAATGCTCTAATATTGTCAGACATTACTAACAGGGTCTAGGCGAAAATTTTGTGCCGAAAACCCCGATCTTTTTGACACATTTTCAGATCACCCTATAGGCCATATTGCATTCTGGGTAGGATTTTGTAGTTTTTTCTAAATAAAATCTTGCGCATTATCAGAATGCTCTGATATTGTCAGACATTACTAACAGGGTCTAGGCGAAAATTTTGTGCCGAAAACCCCGAGCTTTTTGACATATTTTCAGATCACCCTATAGGCCATACTGCATTCTGGGTAGGATTTTGTAGTTTTTTCTAAATAAAATCTTGCGCATTTATCAGAATGCTCTGATATTGTCAGACATTACTAACAGGGTCTAGGCGAAAATTTTGTGCCGAAAACCCCGATCTTTTTCACACATTTTCAGATCACCATATAGGCCATATTCCATTCTGGGTAGGATTTTGTAGTTTTTTCTAAATCAAATCTTGCACATTTATCAGAATGCTCTAATATTGTCAGACATTACTAACAGGGTCTAGGCGAAAATTTTGTGCCGAAAACCCCGATCTTTTTGACACATTTTCAGATCACCCTATAGGCCATATTGCATTCTGGGTAGGATTTTGTAGTTTTTTCTAAATAAAATCTTGCGCATTTATCAGAATGCTCTGATATTGTCAGACATTACTAACAGGGTCTAGGCGAAAATTTTGTGCCGAAAACCCCGATCTTTTTGACACATTTTCAGATCACCCTATAGGCCATATTGCATTCTGGGTAGGATTTTGTAGTTTTTTCTAAATAAAATCTTGCACATTTATCAGAATGCTCTAATATTCTCAGACATTACTAACAGGGTGTAGGCGAAAATTTTGTGCCGAAAACCCCGAGCTTTTTGACATATTTTAAGATCACCCTATAGGCTATACTGCATTCTGGGTAGGATTTTGTAGTTTTTTCTAAATAAAATCTTGCACATTTATCAGAATGCTCTAATATTCTCAGACATTACTAACAAGGTCTAGGCGAAAATTTTTGTGCCGAAACCGCGATCTTTTTCACACATTTTCAGATCACCATATAGGCCATATTGCATTCTGGGTAGGATTTTGTAGTTTTTTCTAAATCAAATCTTGCACATTTATCAGAATGCTCTAATATTGTCAGACATTACTAACAGGGTCTAGGCGAAATTTTGTGCCGAAAACCCCGATCTTTTGACACATTTTCAGATCACCCTATAGGCCATATTGCATTCTGGGTAGGATTTTGTAGTTTTTTCTAAATAAAATCTTGCGCATTTATCAGAATGCTCTGATATTGTCAGACATTACTAACAGGGTCTAGGCGAAAATTTTGTGCCGAAAACCCCGATCTTTTTGACACATTTTCAGATCACCCTATAGCCATATTGCATTCTGGGTAGGATTTTGTAGTTTTTTCTAAATAAAATCTTGCACATTTATCAGAATGCTCTAATATTCTCAGACATTACTAACAGGGTGTAGGCGAAAATTTTGTGCCGAAAACCCCGAGCTTTTTGACATATTTTAAGATCACCCTATAGGCTATACTGCATTCTGGGTAGGATTTTGTAGTTTTTTCTAAATAAAATCTTGCACATTTATCAGAATGCTCTAATATTCTCAGACATTACTAACAAGGTCTAGGCGAAAATTTTGTGCCGAAAACCGCGATCTTTTTCACACATTTTCAGATCACCATATAGGCCATATTGCATTCTGGGTAGGATTTTGTAGTTTTTCTAAATCAAATCTTGCACATTTATCAGAATGCTCTAATATTGTCAGACATTACTAACAGGGTCTAGGCGAAAATTTTGTGCCGAAAACCCCGATCTTTTTGACACATTTTCAGATCACCCTATAGGCCATATTGCATTCTGGTAGGATTTTGTAGTTTTTTCTAAATAAAATCTTGCGCATTTATCAGAATGCTCTGATATTGTCAGACATTACTAACAGGGTCTAGGCGAAAATTTTGTGCCGAAAACCCCGATCTTTTGACACATTTTCAGATCACCCTATAGGCCATATTGCATTCTGGTAGGATTTTGTAGTTTTTTCTAAATAAAATCTTGCACATTTATCAGAATGCTCTAATATTCTCAGACATTACTAACAGGGGTCTAGGCGAAAATTTTGTGTCAAAAACCCCGAGCTTTTTGACATATTTTCAGATCACCCTATAGGCCATACTGCATTCTGGGTAGGATTTTGTAGTTTTTTCTAAATAAAATCTTGCACATTTATCAGAATGCTCTATATTCTCAGACATTACTAACAGGGTCTAGGCGAAAATTTTGTGCCGAAAACCCGAGCTTTTTGACATATTTTAAGATCACCCTATAGGCTATACTGCATTCTGGGTAGGATTTTGTAGTTTTTTCTAAATAAAATCTTGCACATTTATCAGAATGCTCTAATATTCTCAGACATTACTAACAAGGTCTAGGCGAAAATTTTGTGCCGAAAACCCCGACCCCGATCTTTTTGACATATTTTAAGATCACCCTATAGGCCATATTGCATTCTGGGTAGGATTTTGTAGTTTTTTCTAAATAAAATATTGCGCATTTATCAGAATGCTCTAATATTCTCAGACATTACTAACAGGGTCTAGGCGAAAATTTTGTGCCGAAAACCCCGATCTTTTTGACACATTTTCAGATCACCCTATAGGCCATATTGCATTCTGGGTAGGATTTTGTAGTTTTTTCTAAATAAAATCTTGCACATTTATCAGAATACTCTAATATTCTCAGACATTACTAACAGGGTCTAGGCGAAAATTTTGTGCCGAAAACCGCGATCTTTTTGACACATTTTCAGATCACCCTATAGGCCATATTGCATTCTGGGTAGGATTTTGTAGTTTTTTCTAAATAAAATCTTGCACATTTATCAGAATACTCTAATATTCTCAGACATTACTAACAGGGTCTAGGCGAAAATTTTGTGCCGAAAACCGCGATCTTTTTGACACATTTTCAGATCACCCTATAGGCCATATTGCATTCTGGGTAGGATTTTGTAGTTTTTTCTAAATAAAATCTTGCGCATTTATCAGAATGCTCTGATATTGTCAGACATTACTAACAGGGTCTAGGCGAAAATTTTGTGCCGAAAACCCCGATCTTTTTGACACATTTTCAGATCACCCTATAGGCCATACTGCATTCTGGGTAGGATTTTGTAGTTTTTTCTAAATAAAATCTTGCACATTTATCAGAATGCTCTAATATTCTCAGACATTACTAACAGGGTGTAGGCGAAAATTTTGTGCCGAAAACCCCGATCTTTTTGACATATTTGAAGATCACCCTATAGGCCATATTGCATTCTGGGTAGGATTTTGTAGTTTTTTCTAAATAAAATCTTGCACATTTATCAGAATGCTCTAATATTCTCAGACATTACTAACAGGGTCTAGGCGAAAATTTTGTGCCGAAAACCCTGATCTTTTTGACACATTTTCAGATCACCCTATAGGCCATATTGCATTCTGGGTAGGATTTTGTAGTTTTTTCTAAATAAAATCTTGCGCATTTATCAGAATGCTCTGATATTGTCAGACATTACTAACAGGGTCTAGGCGAAAATTTTGTGCCGAAAACCCCGATCTTTTTGACACATTTTCAGATCACCCTATAGGCCATACTGCATTCTGGGTAGGATTTTGTAGTTTTTTCTAAATAAAATCTTGCACATTTATCAGAATGCTCTAATATTCTCAGACATTACTAACAGGGTGTAGGCGAAAATTTTGTGCCGAAAACCCCGATCTTTTTGACATATTTGAAGATCACCCTATAGGCCATATTGCATTCTGGGTAGGATTTTGTAGTTTTTTCTAAATAAAATCTTGCACATTTATCAGAATGCTCTAATATTCTCAGACATTACTAACAGGGTCTAGGCGAAAATTTTGTGCCGAAAACCCTGATCTTTTTGACACATTTTCAGATCACCCTATAGGCCATATTGCATTCTGGGTAGGATTTTGTAGTTTTTTCTAAATAAAATCTTGCGCATTTATCAGAATGCTCTGATATTGTCAGACATTACTAACAGGGTCTAGGCGAAAATTTTGTGCCGAAAACCCCGATCTTTTTGACACATTTTCAGATCACCCTATAGGCCATATTGCATTCTGGGTAGGATTTTGTAGTTTTTTCTAAATAAAATCTTGCACATTTATCAGAATGCTCTAATATTCTCAGACATTACTAACAGGGTCTAGGCGAAAATTTTGTGCCAAAAACCCCGAGCTTTTTGACATATTTTCAGATCACCCTATAGGCCATACTGCATTCTGGGTAGGATTTTGTAGTTTTTTCTAAATAAAATCTTGCACATTTATCAGAATGCTCTAATATTCTCAGACATTACTAACAGGGTGTAGGCGAAAATTTTGTGCCGAAAACCCCGATCTTTTTGACATATTTGAAGATCACCCTATAGGCCATATTGCATTCTGGGTAGGATTTTGTAGTTTTTTCTAAATAAAATCTTGCACATTTATCAGAATGCTCTAATATTCTCAGACATTACTAACAGGGTCTAGGCGAAAATTTTGTGCCGAAAACCCTGATCTTTTTGACACATTTTCAGATCACCCTATAGGCCATATTGCATTCTGGGTAGGATTTTGTAGTTTTTTCTAAATAAAATCTTGCGCATTTATCAGAATGCTCTGATATTGTCAGACATTACTAACAGGGTCTAGGCGAAAATTTTGTGCCGAAAACCCCGATCTTTTTCACACATTTTCAGATCACCATATAGGCCATATTGAATTCTGGGTAGGATTTTGTAGTTTTTTCTAAATCAAATCTTGCACATTTATCAGAATGCTCTAATATTGTCAGACATTACTAACAGGGTCTAGGCGAAAATTTTGTGCCGAAAACCCCGATCTTTTTGACACATTTTCAGATCACCCTATAGGCCATATTGCATTCTGGGTAGGATTTTGTAGTTTTTTCTAAATAAAATCTTGCGCATTTATCAGAATGCTCTGATATTGTCAGACATTACTAACAGGGTCTAGGCGAAAATTTTGTGCCGAAAACCCCGATCTTTTTCACACATTTTCAGATCACCATATAGGCCATATTGCATTCTGGGTAGGATTTTGTAGTTTTTTCTAAATCAAATCTTGCACATTTATCAGAATGCTCTAATATTGTCAGACATTACTAACAGGGTCTAGGCGAAAATTTTGTGCCGAAAACCCCGATCTTTTTGACACATTTTCAGATCACCCTATAGGCCATATTGCATTCTGGGTAGGATTTTGTAGTTTTTTCTAAATAAAATCTTGCGCATTTATCAGAATGCTCTGATATTGTCAGACATTACTAACAGGGTCTAGGCGAAAATTTTGTGCCGAAAACCCCGATCTTTTTGACACATTTTCAGATCACCCTATAGGCCATATTGCATTCTGGGTAGGATTTTGTAGTTTTTTCTAAATAAAATCTTGCACATTTATCAGAATGCTCTGATATTGTCAGACATTACTAACAGGGTCTAGGCGAAAATTTTGTGCCGAAAACCCCGATCTTTTTCACACATTTTCAGATCACCATATAGGCCATATTGAATTCTGGGTAGGATTTTGTAGTTTTTTCTAAATCAAATCTTGCACATTTATCAGAATGCTCTAATATTGTCAGACATTACTAACAGGGTCTAGGCGAAAATTTTGTGCCGAAAACCCCGATCTTTTTGACACATTTTCAGATCACCCTATAGGCCATATTGCATTCTGGGTAGGATTTTGTAGTTTTTTCTAAATAAAATCTTGCGCATTTATCAGAATGCTCTGATATTGTCAGACATTACTAACAGGGTCTAGGCGAAAATTTTGTGCCGAAAACCCCGATCTTTTTCACACATTTTCAGATCACCATATAGGCCATATTGCATTCTGGGTAGGATTTTGTAGTTTTTTCTAAATCAAATCTTGCACATTTATCAGAATGCTCTAATATTGTCAGACATTACTAACAGGGTCTAGGCGAAAATTTTGTGCCGAAAACCCCGATCTTTTTGACACATTTTCAGATCACCCTATAGGCCATATTGCATTCTGGGTAGGATTTTGTAGTTTTTTCTAAATAAAATCTTGCGCATTTATCAGAATGCTCTGATATTGTCAGACATTACTAACAGGGTCTAGGCGAAAATTTTGTGCCGAAAACCCCGATCTTTTTGACACATTTTCAGATCACCCTATAGGCCATATTGCATTCTGGGTAGGATTTTGTAGTTTTTTCTAAATAAAATCTTGCACATTTATCAGAATGCTCTAATATTCTCAGACATTACTAACAGGGTGTAGGCGAAAATTTTGTGCCGAAAACCCCGAGCTTTTTGACATATTTTAAGATCACCCTATAGGCTATACTGCATTCTGGGTAGGATTTTGTAGTTTTTTCTAAATAAAATCTTGCACATTTATCAGAATGCTCTAATATTCTCAGACATTACTAACAAGGTCTAGGCGAAAATTTTGTGCCGAAAACCGCGATCTTTTTGACACATTTTCAGATCACCCTATAGGCCATATTGCATTCTGGGTAGGATTTTGTAGTTTTTTCTAAATAAAATCTTGCACATTTATCAGAATGCTCTAATATTCTCAGACATTACTAACAGGGTCTAGGCGAAAATTTTGTGCCGAAAACCCCGATCTTTTTGACACATTTTCAGATCACCCTATAGGCCATATTGCATTCTGGGTAGGATTTTGTAGTTTTTTCTAAATAAAATCTTGCGCATTTATCAGAATGCTCTGTGATTCTCAGACATTACTAACAGGGTCTAGGCGAAAATTTTGTGCCGAAAACCCCGATCTTTTTGACACATTTTCAGATCACCCTATAGGCCATATTGCATTCTGGGTAGGATTTTGTAGTTTTTTCTAAATAAAATCTTGCACATTTATCAGAATGCTCTAATATTCTCAGACATTACTAACAGGGTGTAGGCGAAAATTTTGTGCCGAAAACCCCGAGCTTTTTGACATATTTTAAGATCACCCTATAGGCTATACTGCATTCTGGGTAGGATTTTGTAGTTTTTTCTAAATAAAATCTTGCACATTTATCAGAATGCTCTAATATTCTCAGACATTACTAACAAGGTCTAGGCGAAAATTTTGTGCCGAAAACCGCGATCTTTTTGACACATTTTCAGATCACCCTATAGGCCATATTGCATTCTGGGTAGGATTTTGTAGTTTTTTCTAAATAAAATCTTGCACATTTATCAGAATGCTCTAATATTCTCAGACATTACTAACAGGGTCTAGGCGAAAATTGTGTGCCGAAAACCCCGATCTTTTTGACACATTTTCAGATCACCCTATAGGCCATATTGCATTCTGGGTAGGATTTTGTAGTTTTTTCTAAATAAAATCTTGCGCATTTATCAGAATGCTCTGTGATTCTCAGACATTACTAACAGGGTCTAGGCGAAAATTTTGTGCCGAAAACCCCGATCTTTTTGACACATTTTCAGATCACCCTATAGGCCATACTGCATTCTGGGTAGGATTTTGTAGTTTTTTCTAAATAAAATCTTGCACATTTATCAGAATGCTCTAATATTCTCAGACATTACTAACAGGGTGTAGGCGAAAATTTTGTGCCGAAAACCCCGATCTTTTTGACATATTTGAAGATCACCCTATAGGCCATATTGCATTCTGGGTAGGATTTTGTAGTTTTTTCTAAATAAAATCTTGCACATTTATCAGAATGCTCTAATATTCTCAGACATTACTAACAGGGTGTAGGCGAAAATTTTGTGCCGAAAACCCCGATCTTTTTGACATATTTTAAGATCACCCTATAGGCCATACTGCATTCTGGGTAGGATTTTGTAGTTTTTTCTAAATAAAATATTGCGCATTTATCAGAATGCTCTAATATTCTCAGACATTACTAACAGGGTCTAGGCGAAAATTTTGTGCCGAAAACCGCGATCTTTTTGACACATTTTCAGATCACCCTATAGGCCATATTGCATTCTGGGTAGGATTTTGTAGTTTTTTCTAAATACAATCTTGCACATTTATCAGAATGCTCTAATATTCTCAGACATACTAACAGGGTCTAGGCGAAAATTTTGTGCCGAAAACCCGCGATCTTTTTGACACATTTTCAGATCACCCTATAGGCCATATTGCATTCTGGGTAGGATTTTGTAGTTTTTTCTAAATAAAATCTTGCACATTTATCAGAATACTCTAATATTCTCAGACATTACTAACAGGGTCTAGGCGAAAATTTGTGCCGAAAACCCCGATCTTTTTGACATATTTTAAGATCACCCTATAGGCCATACTGCATTCTGGGTAGGATTTTGTAGTTTTTTCTAATAAAATCTTGCACATTTATCAGAATGCTCTAATATTCTCAGACATTACTAACAGGGTGTAAGGCGAAAATTTTGTGCCGAAAACCCCGATCTTTTTGACATATTTTAAGATCACCCTATAGGCCATACTGCATTCTGGGTAGGATTTTGTAGTTTTTTCTAAATAAAATATTGCGCATTTACAGAATGCTCTAATATTCTCAGACATTACTAACAGGGTCTAGGCGAAAATTTTGTGCCGAAAATCCGATCTTTTGACACATTTTCAGATCACCCTAGTAGGCCATATTGCATTCTGGGTAGGATTTTGTAGTTTTTTCTAAATAAAATCTTGCGCATTTATCAGAATGCTCTGATATTGTCAGACATTACTAACAGGGGTCTAGGCGAAAATTTTGTGCCGAAAACCCCGATCTTTTTCACACATTTTCAGATCACCATATAGGCCATATTGCATTCTGGGTACGGATTTTGTAGTTTTTTCTAAATCAAATCTTGCACATTTATCAGAATGCTCTAATATTGTCAGACATTACTAACAGGGTCTAGGCGAAAATTTTGTGCCGAAAACCCCGATCTTTTTCACACATTTTCAGATCACCATATAGGCCATATTGCATTCTGGGTAGGATTTTGTAGATTTTTTCTAAATCAAATCTTGCACATTTATCAGAATGCTCTAATATTGTCAGACATTACTAACAGGGTCTAGGCGAAAATTTTGTGCCGAAAACCCCGATCTTTTTGACACATTTTCAGATCACCCTATAGGCCATATTGCATTCTGGGTAGGATTTTGTAGTTTTTTCTAAATAAAATCTTGCGCATTTATCAGAATGCTCTGATATTGTCAGACATTACTAACAGGTCTAGGCGAAAATTTTGTGCCGAAAACCCCGATCTTTTTGACACATTTTCAGATCACCCTATAGGCCATATTGCAATCTGGGTAGGATTTTGTAGTTTTTTCTAAATAAAATCTTGCACATTTATCAGAATGCTCTAATATCTCAGACATTACTAACAGGGTGTAGGCGAAAATTTTGTGCCGAAAACCCCGAGCTTTTTGACATATTTTAAAGATCACCCTATAGGCTATACTGCATTCTGGGTAGGATTTTGTAGTTTTTTCTAAATAAAATCTTGCACATTTATCAGAATGCTCTAATATTCTCAGACATTACTAACAAGGTCTAGGCGAAAATTTTGTGCCGAAAACCGCGATCTTTTTGACACATTTTCAGATCACCCTATAGGGCCATATTGCATTCTGGGTAGGATTTTGTAGTTTTTTCTAAATAAAATCTTGCACATTTATCAGAATGCTCTAATATTCTCAGACATTACTAACAGGGTCTAGGCGAAAATTTGTGCCGAAAACCCCGATCTTTTTGACACATTTTCAGATCACCCTATAGGCCATATTGCATTCTGGGTAGGATTTTGTAGTTTTTTCTAAATAAAATCTTGCGCATTTATCAGAATGCTCTGATATTCTCAGACATTACTAACAGGGTGTAGGCGAAAATTTTGTGCCGAAAACCCCGATCTTTTTGACACATTTTCAGATCACCCTATAGGCCATACTGCATTCTGGGTAGGATTTTGTAGTTTTTTCTAAATAAAATCTTGCACATTTATCAGAATGCTCTAATATTCTCAGACATTACTAACAGGGTGTAGGCGAAAATTTTGTGCCGAAAACCCCGATCTTTTTGACATATTTGAAGATCACCCTATAGGCCATATTGCATTCTGGGTAGGATTTTGTAGTTTTTTCTAAATAAAATCTTGCACATTTATCAGAATGCTCTAATATTCTCAGACATTACTAACAGGGTGTAGGCGAAAATTGTGTGCCGAAAACCCCGATCTTTTTGACATATTTTAAGATCACCCTATAGGCCATACTGCATTCTGGGTAGGATTTTGTAGTTTTTTCTAAATAAAATATTGCGCATATATCAGAATGCTCTAATATTCTCAGACATTACTAACAGGGTCTAGGCGAAAATTTGTGCCGAAAACCGCGATCTTTTTGACACATTTTCAGATCACCCTATAGGCCATATTGCATTCTGGTAGGATTTTGTAGTTTTTTCTAAATACAATCTTGCACATTTATCAGAATGCTCTAATATTCTCAGACATTACTAACAGGGTCTAGGCGAAATATTTTGTGCCGAAAACCGCGATCTTTTTGACACATTTTCAGATCACCCTATAGGCCATATTGCATTCTGGGTAGGATTTTGTAGTTTTTTCTAAATAAAATCTTGCACATTTATCAGAATACTCTAATATTCTCAGAACATTACTAACAGGGTCTAGGCGAAAATTTTGTGCCGAAAACCCCGATCTTTTTGACATATTTGAAGATCACCCTATAGGCCATACTGCATTCTGGTAGGATTTTGTAGTTTTTTCTAAATAAAATCTTGCACATTTATCAGAATGCTCTAATATTCTCAGACATTACTAACAGGGTGTAGGCGAAAATTTTGTGCCGAAAACCCCGATCTTTTTGACATATTTTAAGATCACCCTATAGGCCATACTGCATTCTGGGTAGGATTTTGTAGTTTTTTCTAAATAAAATATTGCGCATTTATCAGAATGCTCTAATATTCTCAGACATTACTAACAGGGTCTAGGCGAAAATTTTGTGCCGAAAATCCCGATCTTTTTGACACATTTTCAGATCACCCTATAGGCCATATTGCATTCTGGGTAGGATTTTGTAGTTTTTTCTAAATAAAATCTTGCGCATTTATCAGAATGCTCTGATATTGTCAGACATTACTAACAGGGTCTAGGCGAAAATTTTGTGCCGAAAACCCCGATCTTTTTGACACATTTTCAGATCACCCTATAGGCCATATTGCATTCTGGGTAGGATTTTGTAGTTTTTTCTAAATAAAATCTTGCGCATTTATCAGAATGCTCTAATATTCTCAGACATTACTAACAGGGTCTAGGCGAAAATTTTGTGCGAAAAACCCGAGCTTTTTGACATATTTTCAGATCACCCTATAGGCCATACTGCATTCTGGGTAGGATTTTGTAGTTTTTTCTAAATAAAATCTTGCACATTTATCAGAATGCTCTAATATTCTCAGACATTACTAACAGGGTGTAGGCGAAAATTTTGTGCCGAAAACCCCGATCTTTTTGACATATTTTAAGATCACCCTATAGGCCATACTGCATTCTGGGTAGGATTTTGTAGTTTTTTCTAAATAAAATATTGCGCATTTATCAGAATGCTCTAATATTTTCAGACATTACTAACAGGGTCTAGGCGAAAATTTTGTGCCGAAAACCGCGATCTTTTTGACACATTTTCAGATCACCCTATAGGCCATATTGCATTCTGGGTAGGATTTAGTAGTTTTTTTCTAAATAAAATCTTGCACATTTATCAGAATACTCTAATATTCTCAGACATTATTAACAGGGTCTAGGCGAAAATTTTGTGCCGAAAACCTTGATCTTTTTGACACATTTTCAGATCACCCTATAGGCCATATTGCATTCTGGGTAGGATTTTGTAGTTTTTTCTAAATAAAATCTTGCCCATTTATCAGAATGCTCTAATATTCTCAGACATTACTAACAGGGTCTAGGCGAAAATTTTGTGCCGAAAACCGCGATCTTTTTGACACATTTTCAGATCACCCTATAGGCCATATTGCATTCTGGGTAGGATTTTGTAGTTTTTTCTAAATAAAATCTTGCACATTTATCAGAATGCTCTAATATTCTCAGACATTACTAACAGGGTCTAGGCGAAAATTTTGTGCCAAAAACCACGAGCTTTTTGACATATTTTCAGATCACCCTATAGGCCATACTGCATTCTGGGTAGGATTTTGTAGTTTTTTCTAAATAAAATCTTGCACATTTATCAGAATGCTCTAATATTCTCAGACATTACTAACAAGGTCTAGGCGAAAATTTTGTGCCGAAAACCCCGATCTTTTTGACATATTTTAAGATCACCCTATAGGCCATACTGCATTCTGGGTAGGATTTTGTAGTTTTTTCTAAATAAAATATTGCGCATTTATCAGAATGCTCTAATATTCTCAGACATTACTAACAGGGTCTAGGCGAAAATTTTGTGCCGAAAACCGCGATCTTTTTGACACATTTTCAGATCACCCTATAGGCCATATTGCATTCTGGGTAGGATTTTGTAGTTTTTTCTAAATAAAATCTTGCACATTTATCAGAATACTCTAATATTCTCAGACATTACTAACAGGGTCTAGGCGAAAATTTTGTGCCGAAAACCCCGATCTTTTTGACACATTTTCAGATCACCCTATAGGCCATATTGCATTCTGGGTAGGATTTTGTAGTTTTTTCTAAATAAAATCTTGCGCATTTATCAGAATGCTCTAATATTCTCAGACATTACTAACAGGGTCTAGGCGAAAATTTTGTGCCGAAAACCGCGATCTTTTTGACACATTTTCAGATCACCCTATAGGCCATATTGCATTCTGGGTAGGATTTTGTAGTTTTTTCTAAATAAAATCTTGCACATTTATCAGAATGCTCTAATATTCTCAGACATTACTAACAGGATCTAGGCGAAAATTTTGTGCCGAAAACCCTGATCTTTTTGACACATTTTCAGATCACCCTATAGGCTATACTGCATTCTGGGTAGGATTTTGTAGTTTTTTCTAAATAAAATCTTGCACATTTATCAGAATGCTCTAATATTCTCAGACATTACTAACAAGGTCTAGGCGAAAATTTTGTGCCGAAAACCCCGATCTTTTTGACATATTTTAAGATCACCCTATAGGCCATACTGCATTCTGGGTAGGATTTTGTAGTTTTTTCTAAATAAAATATTGCGCATTTATCAGAATGCTCTAATATTCTCAGACATTACTAACAGGGTCTAGGCGAAAATTTTGTGCCGAAAACCCTGATCTTTTTGACACATTTTCAGATCACCCTATAGGCTATACTGCATTCTGGGTAGGATTTTGTAGTTTTTTCTAAATAAAATCTTGCACATTTATCAGAATGCTCTAATATTCTCAGACATTACTAACAAGGTCTAGGCGAAAATTTTGTGCCGAAAACCCCGATCTTTTTGACATATTTTAAGATCACCCTATAGGCCATACTGCATTCTGGGTAGGATTTTGTAGTTTTTTCTAAATAAAATATTGCGCATTTATCAGAATGCTCTAATATTCTCAGACATTACTAACAGGGTCTAGGCGAAAATTTTGTGCCGAAAACCCCGATCTTTTTGACACATTTTCAGATCACCCTATAGGCCATACTGCATTCTGGGTAGGATTTTGTAGTTTTTTCTAAATAAAATCTTGCACATTTATCAGAATGCTCTAATATTCTCAGACATTACTAACAGGGTGTAGGCGAAAATTTTGTGCCGAAAACCCCGATCTTTTTGACATATTTGAAGATCACCCTATAGGCCATATTGCATTCTGGGTAGGATTTTGTAGTTTTTTCTAAATAAAATCTTGCACATTTATCAGAATGCTCTAATATTCTCAGACATTACTAACAGGATCTAGGCGAAAATTTTGTGCCGAAAACCCTGATCTTTTTGACACATTTTCAGACTATAGGCTATACTGCATTCTGGGTAGGATTTTGTAGTTTTTTCTAAATAAAATCTTGCACATTTATCAGAATGCTCTAATATTCTCAGACATTACTAACAAGGTCTAGGCGAAAATTTTGTGCCGAAAACCCCGATCTTTTGACATATTTTAAGATCACCCTATAGGCCATACTGCATTCTGGGTAGGATTTTGTAGTTTTTTCTAAATAAAATATTGCGCATTTATCAGAATGCTCTAATATTCTCAGACATTACTAACAGGGTCTAGGCGAAAATTTTGTGCCGAAACCCTGATCTTTTTGACACATTTTCAGATCACCCTATAGGCTATACTGCATTCTGGGTAGGATTTTG
>OX459102.1:1769600-1789600 GCA_949775045.1 Metridium senile | reverse complement strand
GACAAAACAACAGTCTGGCACAAAGAACCACCACCAAAGAGCTGTATCGAAAACGAAAACGCAAAAGTGCTATGGGATATCACCATTTATCAAGACGCAGCACCAAGCAGCGGAGCAAGCAAAACCGACATTATCGTATGTGACAAAGCGTGCAAGCAATGGATAATATTAGAAGGAACTATCTGCAATGTAGGAACAATAAAACAAACAAAGAGATGAAATGAAAACTGCTAAATATACCGACCTGAGATCAAGTCTCAAAAGACTGTATCCTGGCTATAAAATCACACAGGTCAACATTGTGTTTGACTTTTTAGCAGGATATCACGAAAATTTGATAGACAATCTCTCTAGCATAGGAATAACAGAAGGACTAACTATTATAAGAAAGTGCCAGAAATGGGTTATCTCACAGAACTGTGAGATTGTTAAACGTTTATACAATTATTAGATATGATCATGTACATCTTTATAAGTTTAGACACACAGATATTTGCTTAGGCAATCTATGCCCGCAATATTTGTTTACAGAATGTAAAAACATAGTCTGAAGTTTAAATAAACAATAATAATAATAATAATAATAATAATAATAATAATAATAATAATAATAATAATAATAATAATAATAATAATAATAATAATAATAATAATAATTTTATTTATAAACTCTCTGAAAATGTTCTCCCATCTCGCTCTCACACCGTTAACACGCTGTCTTCGTTAGTGCTTCAGTTAACTACAAATTTTGGAATTACAAATGTTTGTCTATGAATACAATTTCTTTACTCTCAATGTCACGACATTTCACCAATGTGTCACGCCATTTCACCAAACCAATCAGATTACGCGCTAAAAATAACTTATACATTTCATTTCATGATAGGGTACAGGTTAAGAATGAAGATGGACACTTCTGGTTATGAACTTCTGGGTTCCACTATATGTTAATTTAGAGATCATGCGAATTCCTATACAAGCCACAGGGAGCCCGGCTTTTTGTCGTTTCCTTTCATTTTTTCTCTCTTTATTTACGCTAATAATATGCTATATTATGTTTGCATCGGGATTCTTGTGGTATGAGACAGTTCCGACGTATCGTTTAACATGATGATGTAATCAACAGTAGCTCGATAGTAGGATAAACTCTAATCCGTGACACACTCTCTAGTACTTGCGAGTGCGTTACAGATAAGAGTTTAATCCTCCTATCGAGTTACTGTTAATTACATCAATACATTGGAACTGTCTCATACCACAGGAATCCCGATGTAGACATCATATAGCGTATCATTAGCGTAAATAAAGAGAGAGAAAAAAAGAAAAGAAACGACAAAAAGCAGGGCTCCCTGTGTACAAACATACCGCTTTCCCGCCAGTTTAATGTCAAGCTCCATCAACCATCACCAATTTTGAAAGCCTGCTTGACACGAACCATCAGCAAACTGGTTGAGTCTTAGCTACTTAAGCAAAGTATGGCCTAAATGTTTTGCAAAGAAAAACGACGAAACATCGATTGATTGATAATCTCTGCATACTTATTTTATAGGGATGATGGACTATATAAACTGACGATACACATTAGTGTGGTTCTAGTTGAATTGCTGGTTTGGTCTACACAGTGTGAACAGCTTTTTTTTGCATTGATTTTCTGCAAAGGTAAGCAAAAGATCCTTCAACAACTTTTGTTTTTGAAACTTATAAATGTATACGGTATTTCGAAGTATATAACTATTCTGTTTGTATAATAAACTGATCAATAAACAGAATATTATATCACTGCGCTCACTAGTGCGATAATTTCCATGATAATATCAATTTCTCTTCGCGCCCTTGTATTATTGTAAGCGCTTCTTTAACACATTTAATTTCAGTCCATGATTGGTGACTTCTATGTTGATCGTGACGAGTGATCCCCTTCATAAAATGTACATGATTCGTGAATGCAAGATTTTTGTTCATGTTAGTAATTTGTTATATTTGGCCATGCATCACGAATATGATTGCACATGAATATATTACTATACAGTCAAACCAACTCATGCGTTTCTCATGATGTAACACATGACGCGATTATATACTCTTTCGAATCTTGTAAATTTCAAACACGGCCTCAAATCAAAAAATTACCTTGAATGGGTATTTACATATTTATTTATTTTCGGAATAAGATATTTATTTTTTTGTAGTTTTTATAATTTTAAGAATTACAGTCAAACCAACTCATGCGTTTCTATGTAACTAAGACGAATAACCTATCGAATATTGCCAATTTCAAAAGCGGCCTGAAATTAAAAAAATTGCCTTGAATTGGTATTTATATATTTACTTATTTTGCGAATAAGATATTGCTTTTTGTAGTTTTAAGAATTAAATTTTCAAGAGTGAATATTTATTGCAAATCAAAAATAGATAAGAACAAATTTGAATAATCAATAATCAATAATCTAAGTTAAATGGGCCCCCTGGGATTTGTAGTAATTGTTTGAAATAGTTTTGATCGAATAGAGTCAGATTGAGTGTTTATTGATGGTTCCAGGTCGTTTTCAAAGTTTCTGATGTGCTGGTGACAGTTCTTGTCATGTTCGCCTACTAGATACAGATACAAATATATACAGACACTCCCTTCGGGGATTTTCAGTGACTGCTTACAATTTCCTACTGCACTTGATTTGTGTTCACTTAACCTTTGAAAAAGGTTTCGGCACGTATACCCCACATAACCCGCCTCACGCCTCACGTTGACCTTGTCTGTAGAGGAGGATGCGTTTCTAGTTGTAGAGTTGCTATCTAGGGCTCTCCACAAGTTGCTTCAAAAAGTCAAAACAGTTGCTCATAATTTCCCAGAAAGTTTTTGACATTTCTTATCAATATGATGATTTCATAGCATAGAATTTAACGTGTCAGCATCAAATTAGAATATTTTCTAGGTATTTGCAGAAAAGTTTGTTTTGATTTTACAACGGCTGACCTATTTACAAATTACCACAGGAAGACCACTGCTTCACCAAGTGTATTTAAATACTGCAAAGCCTGTTGTCAAACAGTATTCAATCATTGGAGTAAAAAAAACATATTGGGTTCTTATTGTGCCTGTTAATTGGTTTGAATTCATGTAAACAAATTTAAAAAATAACAAAAGTTGCAGAAACACATCCCCCTCTACAGACGAGGTCAACGTGGTAAGGTTCTCCGTCCCTTTCAAAGACCAGAAGTCCTGTAATGTCGTCAAAAAACGACCTGAGCAAGGTTGATTGTCGAATCTGGAACCTGTTTTCACCAGCCGTAAGCTTTGCGACTCTCTTGCCTTCAAAGAGAAGAAACAACCCATGATCACAGGGGCGGATCCAGAAATTTGACAAGGGGGGTGAACTTTGATATCCTTTTGGCGGATAACGGCAGACACAAGAGCGCAAAGATCGTAATGTGCCCGCTTTTCTTTGCTAAAACGGGACTTTACTGCAAAAGAGGGGGGTGAAAAGTCACCCAGTTCACCCCCCCTCTGTCCGCCCCTGGATCAACTAACAAAACGATGCCTATTATATCAAGCGTGACCTGTGTGAGGCGGGTTATGTGGGGTACACGTGCCGACATCTTTTTCAAAGGATAAATGATCACAAATCAAGTGCAGTAGGCGAACATTACAAGAACTGTCACCCTCCCATCAGAGACTTTGAAAACGATTTTAGCGTCTTGAAACTCTGCAAAAGCAAGTTTGACTGCATGGTAAATGAAATGCTCTTTATTAAGGACCTTGAACCATCAATAAACACTCAATCTGACTCTATTCGATCAAAACTATTTTAAACAATAGCTTACAAATCGCAGGATGTCCATTTAACTTAGACTATTCAAATTTGTAATTATTTATCTTTGATATGCAATAAATATTCACTCTTGAAAATGACGCCCGATGGCGTCGAAATGTCGAGAGAAAAACCTTGTAGTTTTGAATTTTATTCTTAAAATTTATTTATTTATTTATTTAATTATTTAACTATTAATGTCTTTAATATCATATCAACAATCTTTCATAGGACATCTTTACACAATTGGGAAATTCGTTTTCGCGCACTCGTGCGATCGTACCTTTCAAGGCTTTCAAACGATCGAACTCCTGATCATTCATAAGTTTGTGCGAATCACTTGTGCGATTCACTTGTACGATTCGCTTGTGCGATTCACTTATACGATTCACTTGTGCGATTCACTTATACGATTCACTTGTGCGATTCACTTGTACGATTTACTTGTGCGATTCACTTGTGCGATTCACTTGTGCAAGTCACTTGTACGATTCACTTGTACGATTCACTTGTACGATTCACTTGTGCGATTCACTTGTACGATTTACTTGTGCGATTCACTTGTGCGATTCACTTGTACGATTCGCTTGTGCGATTCACTTATACGATGCACTTGTGCGTTACTATTACGATAATATAATATAATCTCTTACCGAATATTTCCCGATTAAGACAATCTGTACGCTAAAATCTTCTATTATTAACAACAACAACTAAGTGCACGTTACTTTCACTTTGATCACTCATAGAACTCACTAATCAATTATAATTAGTCAGATACTGTGTCGATCCAGCCTACCTCGGTTATGTCACTTGTACGATTCACTTGTACGATTCACTTGTACGATTCACTTGTGCGATTCACTTGTACGATTCGCTTATTAGTCAGATACTGTGTCGATCCAGCCTACCTCGGTTATGTCACGTACATGGTTTTTTTTTTTTTTAAGGTGTTTCCCAGTAGTTTTTTATTGACCACACTTCCCATTTTCATTTAGCAAGATGCAGATCAACTTTCCCTGTTCTGATCAATATGTATTTTGCACCGGATACAAAGCAATTGAGTATAAGAAGAAAAACTAAGAATAACTATCATAGTACTGATAAAAACTTCTACCATTGATAGCAACGCATCAGCCGGTTTGACTGTAAGTTACACAGGTTTCTCTCCCAGATGTGACGCACAAGAGTTCTATTTACAACCGTTCTCAGTCATGTTGCTTTACCAGAGTTCTGACAATATAAGGACTATTGCTATGCAAAACAAATAAAGAGAATATCTGTCACGTGCTGTTCGGTTTTCCGAGACATTGCTTCTTTTAAGAAGCAATTAAAATAAGTGCATGAAACCAGCCCTTTCGAACGCACTTCATTTTGTTTATCAATGACGTCAACAATCCCACATACAACACTGAGCATTCGCAGCCAAAAAGCCTCATGTTTTCTACAATGAGATTAGATTTACATTTAAAACACCTTATTTGGCCCTTTTTACAACTAGAGGACGAAAAAATCCTCTCAACGGAAAAATTGCTCGTAAGTTTTGTTCTTCTAACGGCCTGGCTAAACTAGGATACATGTAGCGCGCTACATTGTCGCGCGCTACATGTATCCTCAATGTTTCTCAGTTTAGCCAGCTCGAAAACATTGTAGCGCGCGACAAATTTTGTAGCCGGGACACAAAAAATGTTTCTGGGAGAGAGCAGAAACATTTCTTGTGTCCCGGCTACAAATTTGGCACGCGCTACTTTATAAATAATGTTCGTCACGATTTCGCACCATACGACATATCTGTCATAAGACGATTTGTACGTCCACACGATTTGGGGATACTCCCTTTGTCCAAGTGGTAGGGGTGATCGTTGCTCCTTTTAGGGTCGAAAACATTTCCTGTTTTGGGTCAAAAGTCAGTTACGTAACATGACACTGTACTTGTAAGGGTCATTTTTACTTTGCTTTGTTAGTTGAAATAAGCAGTTAGCTGCCAAGAACATCGCACAGTCGTACCTTTTAGGGGTGGAAATGAACAAGGCTTTGCCACTCCTCTTAATATGTGCGTACCTTTTTGGGGGTCATTTGCAAAACCGATCGATAACCCCTGAATGAACTTTATTTAAAGAAGGTGACACATGACAGTTACAATTTACAATAAATCGTACTGATAACCTAGTGGCCCTAAGACTACCTACCACTTGGACAAAGGGAGTACAGCATAAAATAACAATATCAAACTTGTGTTATTTTTTCGACTAATAAGAAATGAAAATTAACACTGACTATCTATTCTTGTTAATTTTAAAATTCATTTAATGAAAATCCCTATGAGAAAATATTAATCGTAATTATCGTAATTGTCTGAATTTTTTATTTCATGTTCCATTAGTTGCTGTAATACAAGCATAGGAGAAAATTTCCTGAATAACAACATACAGTTCAACAATGGAAGACAACGAGAAGACAAAATACACCATGAAGAGGGCCATGGGACAACTTTCTGAAGCCAAGGACACTGTGCAGAATTATATGCACAAACACCCGCTTGTAACTCTTAAAATGTTCTACTTCTTTGCATTTTCCTCATTTGTTTTAAAAGTTATTTACATGCCTCTATACTTCAAGCAGATTGGTTTGCCTGCAAGCTATGTAGGAGTGTTGGCAGGTCTTCCACCGTTCATCCGTGGAGGAGGAGCATTCTTCCTTGGGTTTGTTGCTGACAAAATGAAAAAGCGAAGGATACTTTTCCTTATTAGTCTTGTTGCCAATATGATACTGCCACTGCTTTGCTTAATACCTAGAGTTAAATATCCAGTCTGTGATATTGACTTAATTAAAGAACCAGTCACGGATCCATTACGAATACCATTAGAAAGTGGTAGTCCACAGGGATCCGTCAAAGCATTCCCTCCTCATACTATCATAGATATTCGACGCAACTTATCAACGTTAGCAGTCAAACAAGTTGTGAACAATCAAAGCCATGGAAGCCTGGCAAACAATCAGCACTCGAATTACGAGGACAGTTTATTGAGAAAACGTATGAGACGTTCCTCTGTCAAAGATCTTGTTGGAGGCAAGGGTACATCGGAGGAGCTTGGAATCTTTGAGCTTTACAGGAGAACCTATGGTAGGCGTTCTGAAATGGCAGGCAAACGAAAACAAGAAAAACTGGAAAATGTGAAAAACAAGTCTCAAGAGTCTAAACCATCTATGACAGATAAAAGGAAGCCACAAAAGAGCCAGGAAACGCATGTTAATATATTTGTAATTCTACTTGGCTTAATTACCTTGGGGGAGTTTCTGGGAGGACCATTGAGGAGTTTGGCCGATATGTGTGTACTAGAGACGATGGGAGGAGATAAATCTAACTACGGGGACGTCGCTCTCTGGCTGTCAGTTGGTAAACTAATTCTTGTTCCAACTATACTACTTCTAATCCGTAGCTTCCCGTTACATATTTGCGCCAAACTGGTGGAGAACTATGAGTATTCGTTGTATCCTTTAACAGTATTCAGCGCTTTTTCCATGATATTTGCTTTTGGTATGAAATTTAATCAAGAACATACTATAAAGGGAGAATACATAGTGGAAACGCATCCAGATAAGGACAAACAATTGTTAGAAGTAATCTTTACATTCAAGACCTTCACGATTCTGGTGATTTCATTCTGCTTTGGCGCTCTCTGTGCTGTACACTATACATTCATCTTCTGGTATATTACTGACATGAATCCAAAGGATTCCGCCGTTGTCATAGTTGTAGTCATTGTTCTAAGGGACATTGCGTCGTCTATATCATACAAGTTATCAGGACGAGCATTGTTGATCTTTGGTCCTATCAATATCCTCCATGTTGCTATTCTACTACTTGCAATCACATTTCTATCATATGCTGTTATGACCAACCCATGGTTCGCCATTATCCCTGAGGTTTTATATAATACAGTGTTTTCGTTGGCCTATTCATGCTTTGTCGTCTATCTTGGCAATAATACACCACCACATCTAAATGCTACTGTGCAAGGTAAGCAGAGGGGTAACACGAGTGAATAATATACTAATAGCCAGCCAACCAACCAAACAACCAAACAACCAACCAAACAACCAACCAACCAAACTAAAATGCAAACGTCCCTATTTTTCCCTCATGATTCCGAAAATTAACTTTTATTCAAATGCGAATCGAACGAGCGGAGATTGGGGGCTATTCGACTCGTCCGCGTTTTGTTTAGGGATACAGTCCACGTTCGCCGGGTGAGCTCAGTTAAAAATTGTTTAGCGCGTCATATTACAATAAAAATAGGCAAAGTATATATATTTATATAAGTATATTTTCTTTTAAGGAATTTATCAATTGCTTTACTATGGAGTTGGCTTTGGCTGTGGTCCTATACTTGCGGGGTTCCTGTTCGAGCGGCTAGGCGGTGTCAACATGTTCTGGGTGTTTTCAGGAATCAGCTTTGTGCTGCTGTTGTTGTCACTATGTAGGCATGCTATTACGTGTATTCTAGATAAACTCAATAGTAATAACTACAAACCAATCCCCGATAAAGATGGTGGTGACGATGCTGATTGTAATGATAATAATGCTGATGATGGAGAGGCGAAATGATGGTGATGATGATGATGTTGTTTGATTGTTAAGATGATGATGATAAGTACTGTTTAATAAACGAGCAGAAGTGTTTTATCAGGTTTTAAAACACGAGGCGTAGCCGAGTGTTTTTAGACCTAATAAAACACGACCTGCGAG
Source organism: Metridium senile (assembly GCA_949775045.1). Taxonomy (NCBI): domain Eukaryota; kingdom Metazoa; phylum Cnidaria; class Anthozoa; order Actiniaria; family Metridiidae; genus Metridium; species Metridium senile. The sequence continues at coordinate 1,781,044 of OX459102.1, read as the reverse complement.
TTTATTGAAGGGCTTCAAAAACTCCAACACTTATTTAAAACTAAATTATAAAAGTTTCTTGAAGAAAAGTTGGAGACAAACTTAATTTGCAAGGTACACTGCTCATTCTCATATCACACAACGCACCACTAAGCACCACATTTGGCATCCCACATTTGAGAAAGGTCGTGTATAATATAGTAGGAGCTTGATAGCATTGTTTCGGATGATGCCTCTAGTAAACTGGTCAATGATGAGTTGTTAAAACTGAGAGCTTTGCTAGTATGATGGACCTTTATATCTGATAAAGGTCATCCTAATTAGTATTCTTTATATAAAGAATAGTAATAAAGATGATCTTTATCAGATATACAGGTCCATGCATGTGACCAATTAGGCTAATCTAATTGGTCTAATAGCTCACTAATTATGTATGAGTTTTTGAAAGTTGATTAAAAAATTCGGGCACTTAATTAAGTAACTATATAGCTCGCCCTTTCTCCTTCTTTAATTATTTTGTCTTTATTTTATCTATAAATTAAATTTATCTATATAATCTTGTAAACTTTATCTATAAACGTTATCTATGAATTAGATTTATCTACATAATTTTGTAAACATTGAAGGATATAAATCAATAAATGAAAAAATAAAAACTCGAAAATGATGCTGATAATTTTGATGGCCAACCACAGGCAGCCCAACTATTCTATCTGAGGATTTTTTTGTAATGACAATAAAGTTATTTTTAACCGCGCGCCGAGCGCCATATTGGAATAAATATCTTTTGTTAGGATCATTGAGCGCGCGGTTGGGGTTCCTGTGGTGTATTTGTTTGAATGCGCGCGCGGATGGGATTCCTGTGGCTTTTTGCAAGCAATTTTTCGGTCGCGCGGAATCGCAAGTACGACAAAAATATCGAAGAAAGTAGTATCTTGATACAAGGTCTGAAACTTGACGGCGTGGATGGATAGATGTGCTTTCCAGCTTGCTAGGGCACGGAAATCTCACGGAAATTCAACGACGAGCGCCGAAAGTTCGCCGTCAAGCAATCGACTGACTCGCCCAAAAAAAATGTTGTTAAAACTTTTCTTTCAAAACAAAAAAATGTTGTTTTTCTCATAGGGATTTACACTGAGTACACTTTTAAAACCAAAAAGAACAAACAGATCAGTATGTGAAATTTATTTCCATGTTTATTTGAAATATAACTTTAGTTTATTTGACAATGTGAAGAGATTTTCATTCAAAGTGTATTTATAGAATCCTTAAATGTTGTGTTTTAGCTATGTTTTTCGGCAATATAGCTTCTATTCTTAGTGTTGGAACCGCTATAACTAAGTAAATGTTCACAAAATAAAGTTGAGCTGTTTTCAAGCGTGGAAAACTTCGCAAAGCGGCCATTACAAATTCACTATTTAGCTCGGCTGTAAGTTGGTTTGTACAAGACAATATCAGACGTAGTTTTGACATAAAAACTTCAACTCCAATCATTACCTGCACATACCAGAACTACTAGAAAAACTTTCTCTCTCATGTTTTCGTAATAGTGAAGAGCATCTGTGACTACAAAAGCATGTAAAAGTGCTCACTTGAATCAGCTGTTTTGAGTGTTAAGCTAAACTCATTTTAGCAAACTAGCAGCAAATGCAGTGCAAATCACGATCTTTTCGACTCTCCCTTCGCCAGCCCATGATTTCCGAAATAAAATACATTCTCCTGTATTGTAATTTTCAATTTAAAGTCATTTTAACAATCCATAAGTTAAATGCAAGAAAGTAATCGCCAACTTTTTCTGTGAATGTGGTATCTATTTCACAACACCGCTACGTCGACCTTTTAGTACGGCTACCGGAAGTAAAATTTCAATGAAAGAAGCTACTGGACATGCGCAAGATCGCGGAAGCGCCGTATCGACGAATCCTAATACGCGGAAAGACGAGTTTGGCGTAGAAGGTAATACTTCAGTCTTTATCCTTACTTTTCCTCTTTTTTTGTGTTTGTCTTTGTACAAAAAATGTTTTCTTATCTTTAAAGATTCATTAAGTAAGCTTTAGATTAATATTTTGATCAATCTGACTAATTCTGGTTTCATATTTGCAGTTTTTTTCAAGTACAGTAGTTTGGCAGCTTTGTCGGAAAATGGCGAACAAATTACCCCCCCCCCCCCCCCCCCCATGATTTCTCCCTCCCCCTTTCATAAATAATGACTCTTTCAATTTTGTTACAATTTTGTTACAAATTTGTCTCACCCTAGTGCTTTTCTTTTTGTTTATAAAGGGCATCAGTTTGGTTTATTTTTTCTTTTACTTGTTAGTTTATTAATTTCCTTCATTCTTTAAATTTTGCTACGGCTCCCCTCCCTCCCTCCCTCCCTAGGTACAATAGTGGTGATAGACTGGGAACGAGTGCCGAATATAAACAAACATTTATAACAGATAGAAGACATCTTAAACTCCAAGTTATGACTTATTTTGAGTTTTAATTTCATTGATAACTGTTAGTAATCCCCGAGACATTTATATTGATGGAAACGGTACCTTAAACGAAGGTCACATGGACATTTAAAGCAATCGAAACAGCGAAAATGAACTGCTAGATTCTGGACTTGAACGTATGGAGCTCACGCCTGCAGAAGACATTTGAATCCCTAACCTTGAAGGTCAAGTTATTACTTTATGTAGATCGCTAAAAAGGATGGTTAACGACTTAATTGCACAGCCAAGCATTATTGAATGCAGTTTAAGGTAGTTTTAGCTGTTAATACCAATGAGTATTTTACCGATAAAGAATGCTCGATTTTGACACATTTGGAAATTTAACAAAGTTTAAGTCCTTGTCATTCTTTCGAAATTGTAGATCAGAAAGATTTTATTGGCGTTTTGTATTGATTAATGTTAGTAGTTTATAGTGAAGTAAAGGAGAAGTTTCAATCAGGTGCCACGATTTTGAAATAAGCTCTTAAAGTTGACTTGTTTTGAGCCGATGTCCGATGCGAGTGCAGGAGGGTCACTTTCTAAACTGCTGACGTTAAAATAAAAAATTATTATTATTTAAGTCATATGGCCGTTGAAACTACAAGGAAATGTCTATACATTTGTGCAAAAATTATATCATTTGAGTATGTTTTGGGTTATAAAATGAGATGAGAATATGTCGTTATTCCATACTATTTCGGAGTTCAAATTGGCCTTCGACTAGTCGAACATTAAACGGTCCCCCAAAAAAATATTAAAATAAATTTGAGCCAAATCACTTCGATATAAGTTGTTCCCAAGGACAGAACTTCAAAATAGTAGAGTATGAAAGAAATCTATTTTGAAGCTGCATATCGACCTGGAGGTTATTACGGAGACAGCCTCTTAAGTACTTCATATTCTCTTGCTTGAAAACTAAATACTTATTGAGTTAGCACCGACAGAACGAGCGATAAAAACAGTTGAACATCAACTCACCTTTAGGGCAGCTCTGAATTCCTTGTCCTTTGGTTTTCTTCAGTTCAGAGATCAGAGTTTTAATATACGATAGCAAAACTTTCGAATAGGTGCCGCAGTTACAGTGGCATACCACAGGACAGGCTTTTTTCACGCCGCCTAACTGTCCTGGTTGGACTATCAACAGACCTACAAACATCAAAGCCAACACCAACAACTTCATTTCACTCATTTCACTCAACTGTAGATTGTCTTGCTTTTTTGTCTGATGTGAACTCAACAATGTCGAGACAAAAATGATATAGTAATCACAGTTGGTGCCGTATTTCTTTCTAGTTTGTAGTAACAAGTATTTTTTCATGGAAGTAGCACAGCCAATGATATAAAGCCATCATCGTAGTAAGTAAAAACTTCCCCGTTGGTTTGCTTGTTTGTTTACTTTTGCGCTGAAACGGGATGGCAGAGAAACCACAATAGTTTTCACGACCGTTCCTAAAACCTTTTTTTTTCAATTCAATGGGTTTGATTCACAAGAACTATAAGCATTCCACTTGTGTCTCTGTCTCTCAAAACGTGCAACAGAATCCTGTCAAACTCGAGTAAAGCTACTTGGATATTTGGATGAAAATAAATTTAAGTTAAGTCTCATGACCAAAATATTACTTCTCCTAAAGTACACGTCACTATGTATTATAAAATGAAATTGATACATCGACTCATTATCATGCATAAGCTAACTGACAACATAAAAATGACACTTTTTATAACCGCGCCGGCTAGGTTTAGTGCTGTTTTGAATTTCCTCAGAAAATAAAACTATCGTCTCTATATAAATGTCCTGGTTTTTACCCTTTTCAGGCTTCTAATTTTTCTTATACTCTATATCACTCTTTTAACGAATATATTCCATTCACAATAGTTCAACTACATTAAAACAATTAACAAACAACAGACACAGAGGGTAGGGGCGGGTATTTAGTTTATTTGATTCTATTTCTGACAACAGAAAAGCACAAGATTGAGTGAATAAAAATATATTGGAAGGCTTTGGTACTAATGGAATGGGAAATGGGAAATTCAAAAAGAGCTTCATTTCACCAACTATATTTTTTTTTTTGTCTGATATGAACTCAACAACGTCAAGACAAATTGATGTAGAGATCAAAGTTTGTGCAATGTTTGCATAGTAACAAGTAGGACAGCCAATGATATAAAGCCACCATCGTAGTAAGTCAAAACTTCCTCTTTGGTTTGCTTGCTTGTTTGCTTTTGCGCTGAAATGAATGACAGAGAAACCACAATAGTTTTCACGAGCGTTCCTAAAACCAATTTTTCCTCAATTCAATGGGTTTGATTTACAAACATTATAAGCGTTTTACTTGTGTCCCTGTTTCTCAAAACTTTCGACAGAATCCTGCCAAACTTCAGTAAAGCTATTTGGATATTTTTATGGAAATAAATAAGTTAGTCTCAAGACTAAAATATTACTTTATAATGGCTTTATTATCAACTCATTATCATGCTTAAGCTAACTCCCAACATAAAATTAAAATGACATTTTTTTGTATCAGCGAACCAGGTATAGTGTTGTTTTAATTTCCTCAGAAAATAAACATTTTTTCCGTCTTTACATCTCCCAGTTTTTCTCCATTTCGGGCTTCTAATTATTCTTACACCCTATCACCTCATTAACGAGTATAAACCATTTAATAGCTCAACTGCATTAAAAACAAATCAATGCATTATCAGACAAATAGAGTTGGGATGGGTGTCTCGTTTATTCATGCATTTCACGTCTTACAGCAGAATTGAAAAAAATAAAATATTGAATATCTAAAAAATACTGTAAAGCTGTGATATTATAAATGGTTTAACAATTCTGAAATTGATCAGATATTTATATTAGTAGTTTAATCTATATATACGAGATATCCCTCTATTAACTCTGGTTATATTCAAGTGGTATTCACAATAGATGAACAAATAACATGACTAAATGACTTGAATAAATAACCTTCAATTCGAGATTTGAAGCTGACTGCAAACATAAAAATTACACTTTTTGTATCAGCGAGCCAAGGCTAGATGCTGTTTTTAATTCCCTTACCAAATATAATTTTCGTTCTTCTTTACATCTCCTGATTTGATTATTTTTATCACCCCGTTAACGAATATAAACCATTCAATAGTTCAATAGCCAGGTCTAGTATATTTTTAATTTTCTCAGAAAATACAAGTTTCCTCCCTCTTTAAAACTCCTGGTTTTCCCCCTTTTCAGGCTTCTAATTATTCTTATGCTCAATCACTTCGTAAACGAGTAGAAACCATTTACAGCGCTACGCGCGCTACCGTTTCCACTTAGTAAGATTTCTTACAAAATCTTGACACTATTTTAACACTTTTCAGGGAGTTTTAACTAATCAGTGACGTCCACCACGCTTTCCTGGAGGCCATGGGTTGATTGAAAGTCGCCGAAAAGTTAAAAAAAAAAAAGTGTCAAAGTTTCGTCAAAAATATTGTTCAGTGTTAACGGTAGCGCGCGTCGCGCTGTATAGTTCAACTGCAATAGAACAATTAACAAAAAACAGACACAGAGAGTATGTTTTTGTTTTGTTTACTCAATCCTTTAACGTCTGACAGCAGAAAAGCACAGGATTGAATATTTAAAAATATATCGGAAAGCTTTGATAAACAATTCTGAAATTGATCATATATTTATATTAGTAGTTTAATCTATATATACGTGATATCCCCTATTAACTCCGGTTATATTCAAGTAGCATTCATAATAGATGAACAAATAACATGATTAAACAACTTGAATAAATAACATCCAATTCGAGATTTGAAGCCATTCTGTAAAATGACAATAATTATCGTTCTAGAAAACAAAGAAAAACAACACGAAAAAAAAAGCAAAAAACAACAGATGCCTTCAAATAACAATTTAGTTCCCTTCATTAGAAAGAACACGAACTCAATCGCAATGAAAACAATAACTAGACGCTCTGTGAGCGATTACTCGGGCTACTGAACAGAAGGGATTCTGAGGGATTGAAATTCATAATGGATCATACATATACATATATAGTGGTACCTCTTTTAAGCGGTCACCCTCTATTAAGCGGTCACATTAAAAAGTCCCAAATCTATTCATATACCTATTCTATACCTGTATTCATCAGCCCAGCTCTATTAAGAGGCCACTTTGGAAAGTCCCGAGGGTCACTGCTTAATAGAGGTACCACTGTATACATAGAAACTAACTGATGCAAATCCAGTTAGTCACGAGCAAACTGATAACGCTCTAACGCAGGCATATTATACGTATAGAAACCTATCCTGAGACACAAATAGGAAAACGTTATTATATCCAAGGAGATGACAGAGCCAGAGTTGTGTTTTATTTTAGGCATTTTAACCCACTTCGTGTTTTGATGCATTGGTTGGTAGTTAAAACAGCATTAAAAATGTTTCATAAATTCACATAATTACACAAAGCTATCCTGAGGCACTAATAGGAAAATGTGAAGAAGGACTAATTTGGTTGATTAATGTTAACAAAATGTTTGAAATGTGCACAAAAATAAACAAATAATCATTTAATTTTAGGTTATTTTAATGAGAAATGTCCTTATCCCAAATTTCATTATGTTGTTATTGAGAAAATGAAAACTAAGTCTCAGAAACATTATTATCAAGAACCTTTTGAGAAATAAACGTCACGAAAATAAAGATCGACAGTTCTTGAGGCATTTGTGTGGTTTTTTTTTTGGGGCTGTATGAATCTGCTCGACATATATTTCTATGTACCGGGATGCCTGTGTTAGAAAGTGTTGACATTTCACCCCGTCCCCTCCCCCCAAAGCGCCGCTACGAAGTTAGAATGCGATCTAGAGTTCGAAAACTCGAAAGCTTCGAAAATTTGAAGTTGTTCTTGAAAATTGAACGTCAGAACAAGAAAGATAGATAGTTACTAAAGCAATTTGTGTAATTTTTGAGGCGATTTAGGCCTTTGAGAGTGGTTTTCAGACAGGCCGATTTGAATGTTTTCATGCCTAGTTGACGGTGTTCGCTTTGTAGGCTTCATGAAGGAAGTCACGTTCTCTGACATTATGAAGAACAAAAATAGCTCATTAATCAAAATAAACTCAAGATTTCTGTTTGTAAGTGCTTGATAATATGCCGTAGCGAATGCAATTCTGCTGGCACATCTTCTGTTTTGTGCTAGAAAGGACTTCGCTAACGGCGGATCATTCGGCCAAGATATCCTCGTCTTTATAGGGAATGTGTCGCTGATCATCAGTCCAAAATATATACAGCTTTCTGAGGAATCAGAGTTAAACGAGTAAACGCGAGTCGATGTTCGACCTAACAATTTACTCGTCATTTTCACAATGAATCGTCTTCACATGTTATCCAAAATTATGCAACGCCAATCATCGTCAGTCTCGTCAATCATATCAAAAATAAAAACAAGTTTTCATTTCAATCGATATTTATTCGTTCGTATTAACCTTCGGTCAGCGATCGTTGCCCATGCGCTGTCATGCACTACTAGGAACGCCTGGGATCTGACCCTCCAATTTGAGGACCACGACAAAGAATACGACGACGACGACGACGAAGAACCGTTTGCATTTTTAGACTCGAGCTACCACAGGTAGCCCGAGTAATTAGAAGCCTGACAGGAGTACATGTAGGACGTGCGTATATTGTCGTTTTTAAGCTGCCAGTCAACAGCTTTTTATAGGATATAGGCAATAAAATGATATTTGTATACACCGTCAAAGAAGAGATTTGAAAAGTTCTTAATTCGTCGTTGTAAAAGAGAGTGATTAAAGAGGTAATGAGTATAAATAAGAAGCGGTAAAAGCGAAGAGACAATCGGCAATTTATAATGCGAAAGTATAGTATATTAGATAAAAAACAATAGATTACAATGAGGATACTCGAACCATGAACACTTGACTTTTTTCATGTTATTATTTTCTGAACCTTCTTATGCTTCAAAACCTCTAAAAATGAAGCATTGAGCTCAAATACACTAGATGAGTTCATACTAAATCTTATTTCTAATCTATTCACTCAAGGGATGTGGGTTAAAAAAAGTAACAAAAAAACTCAAAGTGTTCACGGTTCGAGTATCCTCACTGTAATTAAAGCCAAACGCTCGTTATATAATTTCAATCCATTTATGTAGTTTGTGCCCACTGAAGTTTTTTAATATTCGGTAATTCGTGTGCAGTCAGTCCTAGCATGCATAGCGGTCCTGGCGGTTGGATAGAAGGGGTTAGGTATATGTGCCTGTAGTTATTTTTGATCATCTTCTAAATACAGTCCCAGTAGTGACTCCACAGGTAGCCCAACTAGTTTATCTGAGGAATTTATATATGCAAACAATATTATTTTTTACCGCACGCCATATTGATAAAAAAAATTGTCTGTTATTCTTTCAGCGCGCGGGTGGGGTTCCTGTGCTATATTTGTTTAAATGCGCGCGGATAGGATTCCTGTGTGTGGCTTTTCGCAAGCGATTTTATAGAAAACTTGCGAGGTATCGAAAAGTCTGTCTGGCTCTTTGTCAACGGTTATTTTCGCCGAAAACAATGAAAATCATCGGAAATAAAAAGTGCACCTTAAATGAAAACATCGACTGACAGAGGAGCCGGACAGACTATGGGCTCGCGATTACACAAAATACAACTCTCTTCGATTTCTGTCGTGAGTGAGAAAGTGCGATTCTCGATTCCGCACGACAAATAAACAACCACATGAATCCCATCCACGTGCACAAGTCAAATAGCAAAGTAATTTTTTTCAATAAGCGCGCGGTGTTCGTGGTGGAAAGCAATATTATTCGCTTTAACAAAATCCCTCAGATAGACTTGTTGTGTCTCTTAATATAGGGTTCTGCCACAAAAATCAGTTACGTAACATGATTTCGTACCTGTAAGAGTCATTTTTACTCTGTTTTGTTGCTTTCTTGGCGTAGAAATCGACAAGGGTTTATCAGGTATTTGTATCTGTGCGTACCTTTAGGGGTCGTTTTTAAAACCTCCGCCGATCAGCCCTACCACTTGGACAAAGTGCGGGGAAAATCAAGGTTTACCTATCGTTGGAGGCTCAGAAAATACAACGATTGGGTAAAAACAGCTATGTTATCGAATGCAGGCATCGAAAAGAAAAAGAATCGAGGCCTGATGTCAGATTAGTATCCAGTCGACTAGTCAATTCGACTTGCTATAACATTGGTAAATTGAGCAGTACGTGTGAACGCCATGCCAAACGACGCCTTAATCGTTTGAAAGTCATTGCAACTGTCAAACTACCTCAAGAAATGAAAGATTTGCATTCAAAGTTTTTCTGCATGGGTTCTTATTGTATGTTCTCCAATAAGGGGAATGGAATCGGTATGATAACGTTTGCCCCAGTAACCAACATCGTCTTTTGGACCTCTGATAATATTCCTCTGTCCTTTGAACAAACGCTATGTAGGCTAACGCCTGACGAGAAGCGTTCCTATGGAGAAAAGATTCTTAATGGGGTTTGTCGTTCCGTGCCAAAACTTGCAAAGGCGAAAGTGCTGAAAGTAGCGACAGGGGTGGTACAATCGTACTTAAAAGGCGATCATTTTCACCATGATTTCGAGATGGGGAATGTCGACTTCATTCACGACCCATCTAATCATAGTGGTATCTATACTCGTGATTATAGTGGAGTAGAAGTCATCGCCCCTGGTTTTGTCATATATGCGTGCATGAAGCTTTTTTAATATTCAAACTTCATGCACAGTACAAAATCCTGGAATCTGATTGGCTCATGAGCGCCCTGTAACGGGATTTACAGAATAATTTTTATGTTGTAATGACATTACTGCACGATTTTCATGCTGTAATGAGCTAACATCTTCCCTCACCCTCAGAACACAAATGTTTATAAAAAGTAAGCATTTTTGGGTCATTTACAACTGCATTAACAATTACGACGCTTGCTTTTAAATGGCTTCCCAGTAATTTTACTGAACAAGCGCGGGTTGAAACCGATGGCTGTTTTCAACAAACTTACCAACATTGAAAGACCAAAATACATACAATTTTTGAAGTTTTTTTCATCATTTCAAATTGAAATGTAAAGACAAAAAGTTTTATTGATATATCTCAACGTCGAAGAAACGAAAATGAGCTTTTAGAAAGGAATATAGACACAAACAAGTGAATCCAGCTCAACTCAACGTCATGTTGTTTACAAATTAGAAAGAGAAAAACACAGCATTTTTGAACAGCTATATTGAGGTATATTAATGTTATTTTACATTCATGTTGAGCTGAAAAAGATTTCGTTTGCTTATAGTTTCTTGTCAGGTTTTGGAAATATACTTACATTTCCTTACTTTTTGCTCGTTAAAATGTTTGTCAAAACCAACGCTCGCGCTATCTAGCATTTGAAACTCTCTCTTCATCGGCTATTTTTGATTGTTTATCGCATTTTGTAATCGTCTATTCAATGCTGTGCACTCAGTTTGAATATTAAAAGGGTTAGAGACTTCTAGTTAGTGCTTTACCGGCAAATACACGCACTTGGGTGGCATGGTTGGCCGAGTGGTGAGGGCACCGGCCTTTCACCGCTGTGATCTGGGTTCGATTCCCAGGTCGGGCACCTGATCATATGTGAATTGAGTTTGTTTGATGTGTTGTTCTCTACCATGCCACGAGGGTTTTTCTCTGGGTTATCCGGTTTTCCTCCCTCAGCAAAAATCAACATGTGAGGAGGGATTTATGAAAAATATTTAATGTAGAGGTAGTGAGTGTGAGTGCCAGCAGAAGAATAACCACTATGTGGATCTGCTGTGGAAAATATTATTATTATTATTATTTATTATTTACTTGCTGGCTGTAGAATGAACTCGAAATCTTCATACAGCACACGGCTATCACCTCGTGCTGTATTTGATTTCTCGTTCATTCTACAGCCAGCGCGTGTGTGTAGAGCTTTAGAAATACCGAAATTACTTGAAACGAACAATCAAAA